>VWZV01016217.1:0-70234 GCA_013397155.1 Irena cyanogastra
ACACATGTATATATATATAGGTATGAAAATGTCTGTACTGGTATGTATATATAGGTATGAAATGCAATGTACTGGGGATGGTTTGCTCTGTTTGCTCTATGTTTTCCAAGAGAATTTCTTTGCAGGCTCATGCCCAGGAAGTGCAAGGTGGGAGGCACACAATGGAGGTCTGTAATGCTGATGGGAGGCCACACAGTCCAGCCCCACACTATGGTGTAGGGGCCTGGCTGCCTCCTGCTTTTTTGGGGAAAAATGTTCATTTCAGAAGCACAGAGGGAGCCTTTCCATCAGCTGGAGCTGGGCTTGGATCAGCCCCCAGAAAAGGCTGGTTTTCACTGTCGCTAAGAGAGCACAGAGCAATTTCACTGAGCAACAGACTGGGTCATTAAGTGAATTAGTAGCAGTCAAAGAATATTGTAGCCTATGAGTGGAGTCAAAATTTCCTTCTACAAATCCGCACCTAAGGGGAGTCCTCCCAGACTGAAGGGAAGGACAGTTTCCCTAAAGGAAAGCATCAACATGATGAAGACTTCAAAACACTGTCTACATTTTTTACTCCTCTTGCAACTTGTAATCTCAAATTACTTCAATCAAAATAATTACATTTCTCTTAATTGCTTGTTCTGTGTTCTGCCCCTGTTTTGGCTCCTGAGAGGAAAAATAACATGGAAATATATCTCAAAAGTTCAAGCAACATCTAGTGTTGTTATGCAAACCTTACCTCACCGACTGCTTGGCACACAGTGTATTACTGTACAATCAGATATGTCTTTTATATCCCATAATTTGCCTTTTATCTTAACTAGCAAACCACTCTATGAGCAACAACTAAAGAAGTGAGTTTATCTGCTTATATTAATGAAATTGTTATCAGAGGCATACAGGGTAAAAATAATTTGTGGATTACAGTAATGTATTTGCAAGGAAATTTCCACACGGGAAGGTGCCACCTGATTAGTTTTCTGTGGAGAGTTTAAAAAAAAAAAAAAAAAAAGATGTTAATGCATCTTGGCAGGAGAAAATCTCTTAAGAGCACAATGTTCCACCGTGATAGTTCAGTGGGAGCCAAGCTTTGACAGCACATTTTGGGCTGATACCCATGCGGTGAAAGGAGAAATATGAGCTCTCGTGGGACACTTGACCTGGACAGATGTATTGATTTTTCTACCAACACACAGCCACCCACCTTCTGCCCTCAGGACTGCAATGGTGGCAGTCATGCCAGAGGGGAGAATAAAGCATTTGAGTCTCAGCACATCTCTTAATCTCATTTTTATTAGCTGCAAAAGGGAAAATTCCTCTAAAACAATGAAGTCAAGGAAAACTATTGTTCTTCATCATTATCTGACTCTACTCTTCCAATTACTATGCTAGTGTTTTGCAAACTGCTGTCAATACGAGCTAGGGCCAATTATTCTTTCTGAGGGTTTACCAAGACACAGAATTTAATTACACAGCAGAAAAACTGCTGCACGGTAGGGTAGGTGTAAGCAAAAAAAAAGATCAACTTGGCCAATAATTTAAAAAGTGTTAATATCCTGTCTGGTACTTGAATGAGTAGCTACAGACACCAGATTTTGAGCGAATGCTCAAGCACTGTCTTTTTATGCAACAGAAGTTGAGGGGCTCTTTCCTACTGTTTCTTGTAATTTTGAGTTTACAGTAAATTCAGCTCCACTGGTTTTGCTGAAGAAAATCAGTTTTATAAGGCGTAAAATTCCAAATTCCTTTTCATGAGTCCTATTTCTGAGATGCTTAATTACTGCATGCAATTTCTCTATATATTTCAAAATCAGAAATCAACAGACAAAAGACAATTTATTTAAAATTTTCAAGCTTTAAAAGTATGTATTCAGATATTGTCTCTGGGACTTGTTTTGCTTCATAACAAGCAGAACAGAAAGCTTTCAAGTAATAGGAACATATCAGGAAACACATAAAATATGTTCATCAGATTCCTGCAATGTTATCTCTATTTCTATCACAAAAATACCCGCTATCTCCAAATAGAAGCAGGAAGCTTATGGCTCTTTCTTGGAACAGCTTGACTGGTGTGGCCCACACCCTTCCTGCTGTGGGGTGGCAGGGGCAGGAGTGCAGTTCCAACTTCCTGTGAGGCAGGAGTCCCACTACTGCTGGTCAGCTTTGAGGCAGGAGGAATTGGGTTAAGAGGCAACTGGATGATGGGACACCTCTAGAAACCCAGGAATAACTCCAATTAAAAAAATGACATCCTCACTGGCATCTAACATCTAGAGTTGACAATAACAAAACTTTACATTACATTTATCATTTTCTTACTTGTTTTGGAAAGCAATGAATTGTAATTCAGGCTTTTTTCAGCTTTGACTAAGAGCTCTTGTGTGCACTTAGTACATGGACTTCAATGATCCAACCCTACGCAGCTCGCTTCTGAGAGCAGCTGTCCATGCTTAGTCTTTATATTTCACCTCTAATAATAGATTCTGTGCCAGTCAATATGCATTGCAAAGACTAAAAACCAAAAGTGGCACCTGTGCACACTAGTTTAAGTCTCTTGCATTTTTCATGCTGATCCTTCCTGTCTCACAGCAGGAGAAATATGCAACTACGTAATGTAGCTGTACTGTTTGGAAAACAAGTAAAAGGACCTGAAAGGACATTCCATCATCTTCGAAGTGCAGGGGCAGAGCAATGCTGTTCTATCCTTTACACAGAGGATTTTGTTGAGATTACCCTATGGCAAAGAAATCACGCTCATTTTGAACAAAAGAACAAAACATTTACTCAGATGTATTTCTACAGCCTGAAAAGTGGAAAGTTTTGGTCCTAATATCACTTGTAAAATAAACATAATTAATGGAGATATGAGGCAAGCAAATGGAATGTATTTCTGAATCAGGAAAATTCATGCCAATGGAGCATAAAAGCTGCTTAACTCCAGCTATATCTGATTTCATACAGCTTTGCAGATGCAAAGAAATTACATATTTATATATTAATGGCAGACGGTATTCAATAGTTATATTCAATAAACATATGTGATAGGTATGTTCAATAGAAGGGGAGTGATCTATGTGAAGGATAAAAGTAATGAGTGGAGAAATGTACAGAGCATCAGGAAATACAGCACAGGCCTATTTCTTGTGATGTACCTGCATAAGCAGAGTGCAGCACTGTGTAGGGTTCAAAGTAAATTGGCTTATTTATTTTGCCCCATGGTGTTAATTAGTCTGTGCCACAATGGTAATTATAATTCTTAATGTGGACACATTAGGCACAAATTAAGGAAGGCCATTTGGGCATTTCCTCACCCCTCTGGCATTTCTAGAGTAGGTAGCATTTCAGGAGTGACTACAGTTGCTTTGTTACCCAAAGATTTCAAAACAGAAGGAAAATAGGCTGAAGAAGACTGGGTGTTTTGAAACTACATAAGGAATCAGATTCTTGTCCAGAGACTTTATTTCCATGACAGTGTAAAAATTTTCAGATCTTTTGAGTATTTTCAGTAAATAAACTATGCCTGTATGAATGAATTGAAAAATAAATGTAAGTTCTCTTGGCACAATAATATCCTGTACTTTTCTGATTGTTAGGCATGGTTGAGCAATGATTACCAGATCATTTCAAGAGTGCTTTCATTGCACTAAATAACTGCTCCAGGAGCAAGAAAGAATCTCCCACCAAATTCCTGGAAAATGCATATGCACCCAGACAAACAAGCCCTGCTTACATATTAAGGCCTTATTATTTAGTCCTAGAGTGCTATAATAAGGATCTCTTCACAGAGGCCTGAGTGGGGTGTCAGGGTACTCTGCCAACAGTGGATCTGACGGTGACATGTGTGCTTTTGGCTCACAGAGACATTCATATACTGAACCTTTTTGGGCACTGTTTACACGTGTTTATTCACCCTTATGCTAGGAGGATGTGCACATCTATAAAGCCTTTAAATGTCTGGGGTTTTTTTTCCACACAGTCTGCCAAGTTACATAAATTTTATAGCTTTACTAGCTTGGAAAAAAGTTACCTCTCCTCACCACCGTTAGATTGAATGGTTTTATCATCATTTTCATAAGACATTCCCTTAAGCCAGCATCACACGGTCAAGGATTTATTGTTTGAAAACTCAGAAAGGGGTGAATGATCTAAATATAGTGGGTATTCCTTAGTCTTACCAGGCAAACAAGGTTTTCAAAGCCTTCAAAATTCCACCCATGGGACTGGCAAATGAAAAAACATTATACTATGCAAAAAAGGGGCAGAGCAATAGGATGGGATAAGGGAGGATGATAATTTTTTTTCCTCTTATTTCTTATGGAAGGAGGGCTGTTCTTACCTCAAAGAATTTCCAGTGGCGACTTGCTGTGTTTGTGACATTTGCCTCCAACTGTTCTCATTTCTCTTTCAACTTTCAGAAACTGGCAGTGATGGACATAGGAGTTTCTCTTATGTGAACCTAGACAGAATCTAGTCAAGAGGCCTTTTTTCTTATTTGAAAAAAGGCAGCATGAGTTTGGGTAATGTAATGGAGTTAAACCTAGTGCAGCCTTGGTGCAATAGCTCAGTAAGTGAAATACGTTCATGCATTTCTAAATTTTGGGTAATGTCTAAAAAGCCAGCTCAATACATTGAGAACACCATATCCAGAAATAAGGACAATGCAACAGTAAAAAATATGGAAAGATGTGGAAACTTTTCTTGTAGATAAGCAGAGGAGACTTAAACACAGTTTCACTGTCCAGTTACAGCTGATGAGGGGTCAAAGGCAATGTTTACCATAGCTGACAATTTCAGCATAAGTCTGTACATACATTTGTAAACATTGCTGTAGATGTGGTACATCTCCCTGTATGTACATGCACAGTAGAGTCACACATATGTTATCCTTCTGAGATATACACAGTCCATGGAGATGTATAGGTACAACATACACACCACACAATGTATGTTGGAATAGGCCATGAAATAAGTATCACTTATCTTAATGTTTTCCCATGTTACCTGTCTTTCCATTGAACAACCCCTTAGAGGGATTGGCTCTCTTGAGCCATCTTGATATCTAAAATTTAGCAAAGCATCCTCAAGCACATCTAAGAATGCATCTGGAAATAACTACAATGATATTTCTCAAGAAAAAAAAATACAATCTATGTTATATTTTGAATGTGCAGTGTGAGTGGTGAAGGGCAGTCCAAGTCCCAAATGCCAGTACAGCATAGGTAGAGTTTGCCAGTTAAGATTGTGAAGAACTGTCAGTGACATCAAATACTGTGATGCTCAATCTCAGCCAGTTGCAGTGCCATGGTGTATGAAATGAAATAAACATAGTGTAGAATTCCAATTCACACTCAATTTGTTTTCGACAACTGCATTATCTCTGCCTTACTTTGAAAGCTGAAGTACAACAAAAATGCCCAAGTATCAGACATTACAAATTAGCATTTTGCCCGATATCTTTCTGGCAGCTCAAAAATGTAGAAGTAGAAAAGTGCAGATGGAATAAACGATCTACGTCTGCTACAAGGAAGAACATCCTAATTAAATAAAGTTTTTAATTCCATGAAAACCTGAATGTCATGCATGCTTTAGCTAAGCTTCCAAACAGAAGTGTTTGGGTATCATGGGAGTGCAGTGCATGAGTCAGAAAAGGCAGCCATCCTTATGGACACCTCAGCTCCACCAGACATCTCTGCATACCCTTCGGGCTAACAAGAAGCAACCTACAAATATGTATCACTTTGACCTGCTCCCAGAAGTCAGTGCAGTGGTATTTGAAAATACAAAATACATAAAAGATAAAAAGAACATATAAAATAGAAAATCACAGAGGTTGGAAGCGGGTTGTGAATAGGGACAGTAGATTTGCATGGGTCAAAGAATATTAAGAACTAACAAAACGTGAAGCCTTCTCCAGTCGTTTTTTATGTGTTTTACTCATCTTTAGAAAAAAAAGTATCAGACCTCAACACTTTACAACTCCTGAAATTAGTAAAGTGTCTTTCGATAATATAAATTCAGATAACTTTGCACAGAGGGTTTGTGAAAGGAAAAAAAACACCTGATAACAAGAAAGGCTTGTGGAGCATGTTTTAACACAAGAATCTAGGAGCCATCTGGAGGAAAATGAGGGTTTAGAATCTCGAATATAAATTTGAATAGTGATGCATAGTCAGATGAGTAAGAGGTTCATAAATTAAAAAAAACCAGTTTATAAATAATATGACACTGCTTGACCATCTCTATTGTATATAAGGTAGCATGATGATAACTATTTTTAAAATTATTGATGCTGCTGATGAGGGAACAAAAGCTAAAGACTTCCTTTTGCTTTGATGTTTGCACTCTGTAGAGGCATACCAAGTGTACTTTGCGATCTCTACTCACTTCTTAGATATATAAGGTTGATAATGAACCAAGACTTTTTAGAATATTCCCGCAGAATAAGTAAAGAAATATAATAATCAAGACAGCAAAGTAAGGAAATGAAGCTGTACATAATTGAGAAAGGTCACCAACTGTCTCAGAATATCTGTGTGCATATTCTTACTGCCAGAACCCTTTAGGCAATTTATTGTTTAGGTTACACAGATCCACAGGTTTAGATCCCAGGAACTACTCAGGCCTTTCCTGTATTTGTTTAGCTTTAGAACAGTTCCAGACTGATTTGCAGTGTACTTTTGTTGAAAGTACGTTATGCAGGAGTAGGAAAAAGTGCTTCATGCACCATGGCCACTGCCTTCAGATTTTCAGATCAGACATCTCTCACTGCCTATACCAGTAAAGAAGTCATAAAATTCTATCACAATTTTACACTGAAAAAGCCAAATATATATTATAACGTATTTTGTTGCCTGTTCAGAGGCTGATAGTGATTGGGGTCTATTCTACAAAGCTTTCTTCAGACTACTCATTGGCTCCTGTCTGGCTATCACCTCTGACTTTTTGGTCCCTTTCATATGGAGTCTAATCTTGTATTATTGCAATTAACGGAGACTGTTCTCTGAAAAGCCAGCTTTCAGAGCTGTGAGGAGAGTTAATGGGACTGAACTGTTTGTCTGCCATCAGAATGATGCTTTCTGCTGTGTTTCTGACTTAATTTTCCTCAAAACAGATGAACTATTACGCCACTGTACTACTTAAAAGTAATTCTGTGTCATTGGTTTTGCATTGTTCTTCTTCTGCAACCTATTATGTGCGCCTGTGTTCATAAATAATATCCACTAGTGCATACAGCTAAAATTTTTGCGTGCGCATGGGTTTAAAGCAAACACAGAAACATATAAAATACAAACTAAATTGATGCCCACTGTACTTGTAACACAGCCAAATTCTTAATATTTTATAGTGCATATTCCATTAAATAAATAATAACTAAATTGATCTATGCTACAATATGTGTATACATACACATTTTATGATGCCTGTAAATAACATTTTAAAGCCTGTTCACACATCAAAAGACAGGTTGTTTTATTTCTCTGTTAGAACAATCCAAGGATTTAACTCTTCCTATTATGTAAACAGTGGTGACAGATGCTTTCAAGGAAGCTTAACTTCAATAAAAATAATAGTTTCCCATTTTAAAATCAATACTAATATACCATAAATCCCCCGATGAACTCTGGCTTCCTTACATGCTCTCACATTTTGTGCATTAGGGGCACAGCACTACTCTAGATATCAGAATATAATAATATGGCAATATATATAGATACAGATATATATTTAAATGTTAAAACATTTTTAGGTCATCTTGAGTAATGAATATATTTCAAATATATGCTTTTTTTCTATAAATAAAGGTAATTAATTTTCTTTGCAACAATTTTATTTGCCTTTGTATGTGGCTAGCAACCTAGCTAAACAATTCTGGTATCTTCAGTTCAAAATGCACTTGTGACATAGATGAAGCTTTAACTTCTTTCTTTTTCACACTAAAATTGTACTTGCAGTAGAGTTGCAATATAATTTATGAGATTGCTTTAGGGTAGACATTTTAAACAACTCATATAAAGAGAATTTGTTTTAATGACAAGAAAGCTAGGTATAGTCTATTCATTTCTCAAGCAGACCTTAATGAATCACTTTAAAAGGACACTACAGCTGAAGACTGAAGAGCAATATTTATCAACATTAAATAAAACATTCGGTGAAATATGTATAAATATTTCTTTATATGAACATAACACAAAATTAAATAGTTCAGATACACAGACACCATTTAATATATTTCCACTGTTGTCAAAATCATCTGTAAACACCATCTCACACTGAATACAAAAGCAGCTTTAACATCAGTTCTGTGTTCACAACACTGATGCCCCTTTGTAAAATAAGATACTTGCTTTATTTTCAGCAAAATAAGAGTCTAAGCAATTAAAAAAAAAGTTTTGGTCAGCTCAAAGAAGAATACAAAATAATCTTTCAACATGTAACTAAATCAGATTTAGAGCAACAGTTTAAAGTACAATCCTTTCCCCAGGGGACCTCTGACTTTTATAAATCATGTTTGGTGCAGACCACCTCACAAATACCAGGAAATACTGGTCATATCTAAACTATAAATATTAAAGCCCTTTTAAAATTGTCTTTATCAAAAATCGCCAGGTTACAAATTGGCAATATCACATTTTTCACACCACTGAATAACCTGGCATCAAACGGATTTAGGTGCACTTCTCCTGATGATTTTTAAAACAGGTTGTGGAAAACAAACTCTTTTTAGAGAGCATCCTTCATGTGCAAAAATGAAGTATTTCTTTGAAACAAATCATTTGCATCTGAAGATCACCTGGGCAGACAGTGCAAGCAGCGAGGCTCCACCAACTTTTGTCAGAAAATTGCGACTTGAACTTTCATCGGAAGCCGTACAGATACTGCAGACACGATCTGAGCTGGCTCTGAGAAGGGTGGTGCCTCCCCACGGTGCAGCTCAGGACAAGGTGTTGCAGCAGCCATGTGTGCTTTGACAGCAGCACAGACCCCCCAGCAGGACACGGGGCTGCTGCTGACGGTTGCGCGTGCCCGGCTCCTGAGCAGCTCCCTCTGAGCATTGGTACCGCGCAGCCCCGATCCGGGTTCTCATCATCCTCTGCCCTGCCAAGATAGCTTCATGCTCTTCCCTGAATGTAGCCTTCAATTCCTTTCCCCTCTGTATCTTTTAAAGAGGCATGATCACTTTGAGGAGAGACTCTGTGCTCAAGATTAAGGTTTTACTGGGCAAGTAATCAATTATAAAACTCTGTAAACTGACAGGCTATGTTTTGGTTTTCTCAGTTTGAAATGTGGACACCATGTTTTGGCTTCAGAGATAAACTTGAATTTCAGGTGTCAAATAATGAGCTATATACTTACAACATGATTTTTGGACCTTTTAGAAATTTCAATCACATGTAATCATGATGGGGGGCCCTGTAAAACCTAGAACAATAGGTCACCTCTTACCTGGTATGTTTCAGAGGTGTGAATGTATGCTATGCATACATACACACACACACACACACACACATCCAATCAGCTGCACACATAGATAATCAGGAATCGGGTAGGATTAACAATATATCAGAAGAGAAGTAGACAGGAAGCTCTACTGGGTGAACAAGAGGCAATTTTTCAACCTATACAGTGTCTCAAATAATTTCATAATCGTGTTTCGCTAGCTTGCTACATCTGTATGTAACTTGAAAGTTGTTGGATTCCTTGGAAAAAGAAGAGTTGGGCTAGCTAGGTGTGCTTACCTGAGATCCCAGAGTTGATTATAATCAAAGAGCTGGGCAGATCAGTAATGGGTTTATAATTGCTATTCAGCTTCTCACAAATTCGTAAGAAAACTTTATTAGATTTTTCACTCCTTAGTAAAAATGTTGAAGTTTCTTAGTTTTTGCTGAATGTGGATTGACTTTTATATTAAACTGGATTTATTGAAAGGATAAACAAGCCTGGCAGCTGCTTTCATGTCTTGATGTTTAAATCATAGAATCAGCACCCTGGAACCACCTTCCCACCCCAATCCATCCCATCCCTTACTATCTTGCCCATCCTGCCCTGTCCTGTGCCATCCTGTTCTGTCCTATCCTATCTTATCCCATCCCATCCTGTCCCATCCCATCACATCCCTGCTTCATTATTTTTTCATTTGTTTAAAAAATACTCTTCTATGAAGCCTCCCTAGGGATCCGCTTATGAAAAATGACGGACTGCCTTTGCTGATACTGCTGTTTGCGTCGTTTTCGTTTGTCACACTGGCACAGCATCAGCATCTTGAAAGTGTTTCTGAATGTTTTGTTACACAGTGCATAGCACATGGGGTTCACTGTGCTATTGATGTAGCAAAGCCAATACCCCAGGTGCCAGAAAGTTTTGGGGATACAGTCGCAAAAGGTGTTCACCAGAACCATGATGTTATATGGGGTCCAGGTAATGATGAAGGCAAACAAAATAGCACTGAGTGTCTGTGCCGCTTTCTTTTCTTTGATAAGTGACATTCGTTTTCGTTTTGTGATCTGACTTCTGGTCTTCAAGGCAAACTTTTTTGCCAGGGTTGCTTCCTTAAAGGACAAGGGCAGAGCTGTCGATGTCTTGGTGACCGATGAGATGCCATCAGAAGCTGTGGTTGTCTCTTCTGATTCTGGTTCAATTGGAAGCTTAGTAAAGCTCTTTTGGAAATTTCCACCATCCTGAACGCTTTTGGGAGGGTGCAATTTTTTAGGTTTCTTCGATTCTGTGTCGGATTTCTGCAGTTCATCCCCTGACTCATGCAAATCTTCCGAGGAGGGTAGTTTTGTGGAATTGAGGATAGCGCTGTGACCAGGAAGCTTCAGCACGATTGAGTAGATGGCTCTGGTCTCTGCAGCAATGTCTTCTTCATCAGAGGACGCTGAATTTTCAAGAGAGGCAGCAGCATCGTTGTTGTTCCAGCTGTCACTGCTGCTATGCTCTTGGTCCCCCTGATCTGCGCTGGGTTCCCAGCTCTTCATTGTGAGCCAGAAGTGGCAGCGTCTGTATTTCTTTCGGGCGGAGCGTTTCATGTTCTGCCGTTGCAGCTCGTAGCTGCTGCAGCTGCGGGAGCTGCCTGTCTGGTGCACGAAGCGTGCTGCCTCTGCTTCGCTGCCCGAAGCCTGTAGCCCTGCTAACTCTTTGGTGCGTTTCTCTGTCTCCTTGTAGATCCTCCAATACAAAATACTCATGATGGTGACCGGCAAATAAAAGGCAGCTATGGCAGTGCCAAAAGTGATGATAGGTTCACTTAGAAACTGGATGAAACATTCATCAGGAGGCACAGTCCTCTCCCCAACAAAATATTGCCAAAACAAGATGGCAGGGGCCCAAAGAACAAAAGAGACGATCCATGCCAAACCGATCATTACCCCAGCCCTTTTGGTTGTTCGTTTGGCTCTGTATGTTAGTGGCCTAGTGATGGAAAAATACCTGTCAAAACTTATCACAAGGAGGTTCATGACAGAGGCATTACTGGCAACATAGTCAATGGAGAGCCAAAGATCACAGGCCAAACTTCCCAAAGCCCAGTGGCCCATGATGATGTATGTGGTATAAAGATTCATGGAAAGAACGCCGATGATCAAATCTGCACAAGCAAGGCTCAACAAGAAGTAGTTGTTGACTGTTTTCAGTTGTTTGTTTACCTTAAATGCAACAATCACTAAGATGTTTCCTACGATGGTCACCAGTGCAAGGATCCCTGTGAGGAAGGCGATCAAAACTACTTGCCAGACAGTGTGTCCACCCAGAGGGTCTTTGCTTGTGGCATTTAGGGTCATGTTTGTCGATTCCACAGTGGAGAAAGGAAAGCTCTCTGTGGTCTGAGGGAAATCATAGCTGCCAATGAGTGATGCTGCTTCATCAAGGAGTCCCGGTCCATGCGAATCTCTCTTCCAGAAGGAGCTCACATTTGGTAAAAGCGGCGAGGATGAACTGTTATTATGCATGATCATTGTGGCTCTCTGACATAGTCTGTAGCAGAGAAAAACCAAACAAAAATCAAGTGAACAGGTGAAGATATTAAATAATCATCTTCATAGTAGTACAAAAAATCACTTCATACTTTGAAAGGTGTGTTTCAAAAGCCAAGCTGCCTGTGGCACATTTCAAGTCAAACCTGTATGTGATAGTACTCAGCTTCTAGACTGTGATTAATCTGAGCTCTTTATAGTGATCACATTGTGTTTCCTTATAAACATTCAATTACAGAGGAACCAAAATCCCAGGAGAATTGGTACGCACAGTAGTAGTAAAATGCCCCCCAATTCTAACTCCGAATTAAAACATGCCCTGCAGGATCTGTCCTGAACTCAACATTTCAAAAATCCACTATCCTGGAGCATTCAAAAATTAAGTTCCAATCATATGAAGCCACAAATCTTCCAAGTTCCAATCAACACTGGTCCCCAGTGCTTATCCTGGCTCTAGTAAAACATAGCCACAGCTTTTCTGCTGCCTCCAGCTATAGCTGATGTCAAACAAAAATATTGGTCTGCCTTTCCTTAAATTACAGAGATACAAGCCATCATAATTTCACTGTGTCAAGCTACTCTAACCTGTAAGGCTGCAAAACTCTTCCCATTTTCATCTACCTTTCAGTTCTCCAATAAAAGTATAAAAGTTCTCATTAGCACTTTTTGCACATGCCACTATTCATTTTTTTCATGCACATTTTTATACTTGGACTAAGGATTTTGCACAGCTGATGACTTCAAAATTTCTTTGGGGACAACACATGTTAAAAGTTCCTTTGAAACTATGGTCACTAAAGTCAGGAAAAAAACCTTTGGCAGATGATTGCCAAAACAATTACTAAACACTTTAGGAAAATAGGGGAAAAAAAGCATGAAAGGGATTAATAATTAAGCTGTAATCCTTTTCCCCAAGTACTAACATAAAATGAAAACATGCTCAGAATAGGAACTTGCAATTCTCTTATTTCTTAGCTTCTCTAGTCAGCTGACTGAATCCATAGCAATAAATGAATTATATCATCAAGAAGAAAAAATTCTGATGAAGAAGTCCATCATTGACTGTAAATGTTGTGCAAAATGTGCTGTCAATGTTTGTTAGTTTGCTAAATGTGAGTCCTTCCACAGTCAATATATAATGGCATGAGATAATAATGAGTATCACAATACACTGATCTTACACAAAAATATTTACCCAAAAGACTATGGTTTTGTTCTGTTTTTCTGATTAATTTCTAAATACTGCTTTCCCTTGAACTGTGTGGTTTTAAATGGTGCAGTTCCTTTGATATATGTAGTAAATAGATCAGCAATTCCTTTCCTTCGCTCATGCACAATAACTTACACAAACCTCTCCCCTATTTCGATATCTAGTGTAAATGAGGTATTATGGTTTCTTTTTATCAATAGGAACACAAGGTTACAATGAAGATGCCAAATCATAATCTACTTCAGTCCACTTTTAATGCATTCATTACTGTATAACTGAGAATATGAACACAATAATAATGAATAAATATTGCTCTGGTAAATCACACAGTTAAATTTTAAGTCTTTTCCTGACTTGAAAACTCAGAGCAGCTCAACTTCTAAAAAGAAAAATGGTAAGACAGGACTGCTGGAAACTATCCTTCTTTATTTAGGAAGGAGACATTTTTTCCAGAGCTGTCAGACAGGATGAGGTCAAAACCAGAATAGTATGAGAGAGATCTCAAATAATGATATTTGCTAAATATATGCCAGAAATTATTAATGTTATAGGCTGCAGACCTTTCTTCACTCACACTAGGGACAGAGAGCAGAGGATGAAAGCCAGAAAGCATCTGCTCTGCAGACATAAATTTCTAAAACCTCTGTAGGGCAAGAGCCAATCCAGTAAAGTATTGGTTGAGAAGTCTGACAGGTACATTTAGATGGCAATGATATCATTATGCTGCTTTTTCATAAAAAAAGACAAGCTGGCATCTTCTAATACACAAGAAAAGATCAGGAAGAATATATCGAAAAGGAGACCAAACTTCCATTGAAATGGATAGAATAAAACCCAGTACCGCTTAGAAGCGATGGTAAAAAATAACAGTATTACTAAGAAATAAAAATAGTTAACAGTCAGGTAGTAGTTCCTATTTTCATTGTATAACACAACCATGAAATAATCTGAGTGTTAGCCTTAGAAGTCCAAAACAAATACCATATAAGAGATACAAATAATATTGCAAAATTAATATGTAAATGCCACACTATCTATCACTAAGTCCACAAACCAATTGTGAATTCTATTTAACTGTAGACTTTGAAATGGAGTACCAATGGAAATGCAACAATAAATCCTTTCAGAAATTCAAAGATTCAAAAGACTCATGATGAAGAGTCCTGAGATCATCGTAATTCAGCTGCAGTCTTTCAGACAGTGAAGAAGTGTTGGAACCAAACCTTTCTTTCTCAGGTCAGTTCTTTCACGTCTGGACTTCAAAGTAGCTTCTCTAAGTTATTGTTTCAATGAAAACCTGAACAGTCCTTAGCAGTCCAGTAACTGAGGAAAAGGAGAAACTGAGAACAACCCACCATCTGTCTCCTGATGTCCAGTGCAATCCTGCATCTGTGAATCAGCTTTTTAAACTCTGCAGGGATTAAAGGGAACCCTAAACTGGCATTGACCATACTTTTTGATAAAATGGAAGTGCTAGTGGGATGATTAGTACAGTCTTTTGTTATTCTGCCTCTTCTACAAGCTCCTGTAATTCAACTATTTAATGAAATAAAAAATGTATTAACCATATGTTCATCTGCACAGAAAAAAAGGAAAATATCACTACCACCACCACCACCACTATAACATACCAGATCAGCACAACTGGATTTTCTTGCCTTTAGGAAGCCAAGGCAAGCTACATTATCCATCATTTTCCAAAGCTGCCATGCAGTTTCTGCTTTCTGTGTAAGTGCTGCAGGGAAAGAGTGTCCTGGGTTTGACAAGATGACAGCAGGATTCGCAGTGCAGCCGCCAGCACCTGCCCAGCAAGCCAAGCTCTGACAGAATGATGTGTGACCAAGTGGGAAAGCAGCCACACATACTTCAGTAAAACAAACAATGCAGCACTGTCTGAGTGAGGCAAACAAACCAAACTGTGAAGTAATTATAGGTTTGCAGACCATGATAAGAATTTACAAATCATTGGTGTGATACACTGCATTACAATTTCAAGGCAGGGAGTAGAAAAGGAAAATCCTTTTAGCCTACGAATATATAATTACTTACCTAAGATCATAGTAATGGTATTCCCTGTAGGTTTGAGTAGTTTTGTTCTTGATTTTGGTTTTTAATAGGATCTTATGAAAGGTACAGGCCAGATAACACCAGATGCAGGGTACACTTCCCAGGATTACTCAGGAAAAGAGTAGGCTCAGTACAGGCAATGGCTAGATAAACTTTCATACACAACCATCCAGCACACCTCTGCTCTCTGCCCAGCCAGAAGGAGTGAGATATTTGATATCCCACTAAGACCAACCAGAAGGGTAGGAGAAAGCCTCTACAAAAATGGTCAATGGTTTTAATAAATGGCTATAACCCAGAATTAAAAGCCTGAAATTTTGACTAGTCTAATTTATTGCACATTGCTGTAAATAGAAAGTAAAATAGACTAGACACTAGTAAGAGTTCTGCCACATATTTTCAGTGCATTTAATTTCTCTCCACTTATTTCATATTTAAATGCTTCTGTGAATACTCCACATTATACCACAATTCTTCTTTTCCTTTAACCATGCTATTCAGGTAGTCTATTTTTCTTGCTGTCTTTAAAGGACTCTAAGAAGCATTTTCTAGGAAGTGAGATGGCAATCTATGGGCTTGGCTATCTGTGAGCTCAAAACTAGCAAGCCTTTATGCCTGAAGAATTTCAAATTGCGTCTGTTTACACAGACAAGAAAATTGCTTACCTTATTTTTCCATATTCTTCTGCACTGCTCTTATATACACCTCAGCCTAAAGGAGAGAGCTCCATGCAGTGATTTATAAAAGTCTTTTCTAACATAGAGAAAAGAAGCCTTCAGAATGCTTAATACAGTTACCTAAATTAGTACATATACTTTATTCCAAAACTATTATTTGGTAAAACAAAAATATACATTTGAATTGCAAGGTCTTCATAAGATCATTAGCAAGATTAAGTATAACAATTTTTCAAAACACAAAGAGGTTTTTTTTTTTCCAAAATACAGTGTGTTTTTTCAAAATACAAAAAAGAATTTTAAAAGCTTGTAATTGAAGATGAAAGCATTCACAGTTTTATATTTATAGTAGCTCATACCAATTGACGTTAGTGTAGCACAATGTACAGGATTCCATATGAATGCTTATGTTGCAACAGGAAGCACAGTGTAATTATCAGAGAACACATCCTCAGATTTACCATGACTAAATGACACTTATATTAAATACATTACCCTAAATATAGTTTTGCTTGTTTGAAGAATGAGAACACAGAATCATAGAAATTAAACACACCAGGAAAAATCCTGGCCAATGTCTTGTACATTCACAGTAGATAAAAGCAAATGACTGATTGTCATATACTTTTATATATATGTACATATACACATATCTACATACAAATGTATATCACATATAGCATGATAAGTATATGTATATAGAGCTGCAGATGAAAGTATATGTATATATATACTTATGTGTATACACAGATATATCTCCAGCTACATATACACATAATTTTGTCACATTATTCCAAATATTGTTATAAGGGAAGACTGTATTTTTCACTAATTAGCTATTAACTTGATACTGTTCAGTCAAACACATCCCAGTAACACTTCAACCCAAACTCTTCCATTTTGCATCCATAAATATATTTTCTTTTCTAAATTCACCTAAATTAAATATCAGTACTTTAAAATCACTTTTGTGATTAATAAATTAGATTTGCTCATTATTTGCTTACTCTATTTGTGCTGCTAGTGCGAAGCCTAGCATGAGCAAATTAGGAACTCATTTCTCTAACCATATGGATCCTTTTCATTACTTTGAAGAGTATACAGAGAACCTAATGCACAGCACCAAGCCACCTGATCCATCTTCCTTGCAGCCCTGCAGTCAGAGGAAAGGAGCATCCCTCCTGGGGGGCAGAGGCAAGGAGATGTCACCTCAAGTGTGCTGGGACACCTAAGGATGGCAGACTGGGAGTACCTGAGTCTGTGTACCTGGCACAGCCAGGAAAGACACTCTAAAGCTGGGCCATGGCAAGAGCCCCTTCTGTGCCTTAATTTGCCAGGTAACTTTTGCCCAACATCTACCACCTCCTTCACTAGGACTGAGAGGTGTATGCTCATACTGCCCAGCTGTACCTGCCTCATTCTCTGGGGATGTGATTGCTTAAAAATTGCTTTTACAGGATTTGCTCTTCCAAACACCTTACTTCTTGTAGTATGGACCCTTCACAGAGGTTTTTCATGTTATGATAGAAATGTAATTCTGAATAGTAATGTGTTTTAATGGCCAGTGACTTCAATGGAAACATCTACTTATTTACATGGTCTCAAAAATAAGAATAAATACTTTGTTGCCATTAGGATCAGAAAAAAAAAAATCTCAGACTTTGCATCTGTGCAAAAATCCAGATATGCACTTCTGGTCTCTTTCACTTAAGACTTCCATCAAAGATTGAATTTATTATACAACCTGTAAAATTCTCTTGCATATTTTTTTTACAAATATGCCATCTATAACAAATATACATCCTAGTCTGCATAGTGGAGTACAGTGATTAAGGACAGTGTTAAAGGACAGTGATTTTGACAGATTTACTGAATAAGTGTGTAGTTTCTATGCTATTTATTATTTATTTACTCCATGACCCAATAATCATTCAAACCATGAATTTCAGTTAATTTAAATAATCCTATCCTGTAATCCTCTGATTCCTAGAAGTTTCAGAAATGAGCATCTAATCTCTCCTGTGACAGGCCTCAGGGCAGTGCAGGTTTCTCACGTGTAGCAGAGACTGGCCAAAGGAAGGGAACTTGTCTTTCTTGGACAAGNTAGGATTTATTAATATTTTTTTAATTAGTATAATGTTGGATCAGAGTTGTGATCTAGCTTTTCAGCTTTCTCTTTATGAAATACTGTCCATTGACAGATAAATCTCCTAATGAGATATTTAAAGTTATATTAAAATGTTCACTATATGAAATAAAGTAAGGGAACCCTTGGGCTTAATTATATCATCCTCCCAGATGTTGTTAAATGCTAGAATATCTTGAATCAACATGGAAAAATAGTGTCTAAAGAGAAAAAAACCCAAGCCTTGTAACTGATTTATTGTCTTTTACTGAAATGACATCGTCCTCTATAAAAATAATAATGTTTGAGCATATTGATATTGAGAAGAGCTTGTTATCAATTCTAGATAAAGTAAAAAAGTCATTATATTTCTAATCCTACTTTTAGTAATACTTGCATGCATTTAAATTCTATATTTAATGTGAATATTAGCCATTAAGAACCTTTACAGGGAACAACAAACCTCATAGGCAGACATCTTTACTATCTTAAATGGTACTGCTTTAAAATGAAGTAATCAATTAATTATGCCTTAAAAAGAAATAAATTTTGCTTTTTCTGTTTGCTCACTACACAATACACCTCCAGAGAAAACCAGAACACCGTACAAACACTTTTCAAGTATCAAAGAATTCAGAGAGCCTAGAAACTGAGCTCTAAAAAAGCCCACCTGACACTTGACATACACAATCTTTCCTTTTCTTGTCTGCAAGAAGAAAATGAAATGACAAAATGTCTGTCAAGTCTTGAAACCAGAAAATGGAAAATATTTTTTTCTGGAAATCTCTTTCATGGTGGGTAAAGAAATAGCCCAAACAATATCAACAGCAACAACAACAAGACTGTAAAAAAGCCCCCTCAAACCACAGATTTTCTGCTTTTCAAAACAATACGGTTTTTACCTTCAGAAACTAATTTAATTTTCTCTCAGCTTAGAGATGAATCTCAGATATTTTGTAACAAAAAGTGCTGAAAGAAGATGAGCTCCATTTCATTGTTCATTGAGGGAAAATGATAAAAATATTTATGTTTCCACCAAGGTCTGGCATAGAGCAATCCAAGTCTCTGGATACGACGTCATGTTTGCCTGGTGTCAGGTCCTGCTATACAAAAGATCTAACAAGCATCATTTAAATGTGTTAAACAGCATGAGTTTGAACTTCCCTGGAGTGTCAGAGAATCTGAAAGTTTCTAAATTGAACTATTGCTGACCACTAGGTTTTCTACAGTAACTATGGCACTGCATGCAGGTATTAAAAGAGCAGACTATCTACTTTGGTTTTGTTGATGATGGATAGTGTGGCACCTTAATGTAAGATGCAGTAAAGTGACTTGAAAAACACTAGGAAATTTTCTGTTAAGGGAAATTTACCATTATTGGCTTGGGTGATTGAAATATTACTGCTATCTACTGTGGCAAACCCAATACTCCCACACAGGACAGATGGTTTACTTAAAAAGTGAAAGAAAAAACTCCACAACCCTGTTGAGAGGTTTCAGCTAGAGGAGAGAAATCACTAAGAAAAAGCTACATGCTAATGAAACGCACACAGATTTTTGGACGCAAACTACTTATATGGAAAAGGAAATTTTATGAGAAACTTTGTGTCAGAAAGTTATGATTTTAATATAAAACACTGCTTATTATTTTCTCTAAATAATGCCTTAAAGCATGCAATCATAATGTGATAAAGCATTTTTTCTTGGTGCCAAGTTGTCACAGTTGGTCAGAAAATAACATTTTCAATGTAGTTATTTATTTCACTGTTTTACAGACTGGAAATTCTTATAATCTGAGATTTGGGGATATCTTTTCACACTGATAAGCTTATGAATTGTGCTAGTAATTTATTGGGATGGATTTATTGCTGGGGAGGTAAACAGTTCTGTGTGCATCCTTTTTATGTATAATATTTCTTTAATACATTTGCAAACAAAATGCTGTTTTATGGTTGAAATGCGATATTTTTTACCTCAGTGGAACACCTTGGTAAATAATCAACAAAAAAGGGAAGGTACTTCTTGTTTCAACATGTCACTCAAAATATTTTAATAAATACTTTGTCTCTTTATTCACCAGTATGTTTAAAGTCAATCTTTCCATCTATTCAAAAGTGCAGTTTAACACTCACTAGATGGCACAATAGTTATTCAGAAGCAAAAGTCTGGATTGTGCAACAAAATCTTAACCAGTCTCTCATAAAGCCTTTGTCTCATACATAGAAATTACAAACCAAATTATATCTATTCCTTGATAGGGACAGCAGATAAAGTAAATGCATGTCATTCAAGTACTGGTTTCAATCAAACTAGCAGCCAAATTGCAGAAAACTGGGTTCTCTGATGTAGTTTAACTTAAATTCTTTTTTTTTTTTTTTTNATCTGTGCAAAAATCCAGATATGCACTTCTGGTCTCTTTCACTTAAGACTTCCATCAAAGATTGAATTTATTATACAACCTGTAAAATTCTCTTGCATATTTTTTTTACAAATATGCCATCTATAACAAATATACATCCTAGTCTGCATAGTGGAGGACAGTGATTAAGGACAGTGTTAAAGGACAGTGATTTTGACAGATTTACTGAATAAGTGTGTAGTTTCTATGCTATTTATTATTTATTTACTCCATGACCCAATAATCATTCAAACCATGAATTTCAGTTAATTTAAATAATCCTATCCTGTAATCCTCTGATTCCTAGAAGTTTCAGAAATGAGCATCTAATCTCTCCTGTGACAGGCCTCAGGGCAGTGCAGGTTTCTCACGTGTAGCAGCAGAGACTGGCCAAAGGAAGGGAACTTGTCTTTCTTGGACAAGTGGTTATTGTCTAAACAATTCATACAGAACAAAGTGAAATCTTCAAAAGCCTGAGCCTGGACATGTCTAGAGCTTTCAAATGATTGAAAACCAGAGCAAATCAAGTCTTGCCTAATTAAGATTACAGTAAATATTGACTATCAGCTCAGTTAAATCTATGAGGTACAATTCCATAAAGAGAGGAAACTATTTAAATTCCAGGCAGTTTCAGTGAGCTTATTAGAATTACACCCCATCTGTCTAATTCATATTGGAGGAAACAGACAAGCAGCCTGAAGTTAGTAAGAGTTACAACACTGAGAATTTTACTCACTTTGAGCAAACCACTGCAAACTGACTTTGCAGGTATCTGGGGGCAGGAAAGTTTGGAAAAAGGGTTTATTACTACCTTGAATATAAATATAGTATTAGATTTAAATGAAAGAAGAATACATGTCATTCAATTATCTCCTCTATTTGTGAGTAGTGCATATTTTTTCCTTTGAATAAAACCTGTTCATCTTAGAGACTTCGTTTCAGTATTTTATTATATATATTATATATTATAATAGGATTTATTAATATTTTTTTAATTAGTATAATGTTGGATCAGAGTTGTGATCTAGCTTTTCAGCTTTCTCTTTATGAAATACTGTCCATTGACAGATAAATCTCCTAATGAGATATTTAAAGTTATATTAAAATGTTCACTATATGAAATAAAGTAAGGGAACCCTTGGGCTTAATTATATCATCCTCCCAGATGTTGTTAAATGCTAGAATATCTTGAATCAACATGGAAAAATAGTGTCTAAAGAGAAAAAAACCCAAGCCTTGTAACTGATTTATTGTCTTTTACTGAAATGACATCGTCCTCTATAAAAATAATAATGTTTGAGCATATTGATATTGAGAAGAGCTTGTTATCAATTCTAGATAAAGTAAAAAAGTCATTATATTTCTAATCCTACTTTTAGTAATACTTGCATGCATTTAAATTCTATATTTAATGTGAATATTAGCCATTAAGAACCTTTACAGGGAACAACAAACCTCATAGGCAGACATCTTTACTATCTTAAATGGTACTGCTTTAAAATGAAGTAATCAATTAATTATGCCTTAAAAAGAAATAAATTTTGCTTTTTCTGTTTGCTCACTACACAATACACCTCCAGAGAAAACCAGAACACCGTACAAACACTTTTCAAGTATCAAAGAATTCAGAGAGCCTAGAAACTGAGCTCTAAAAAAGCCCACCTGACACTTGACATACACAATCTTTCCTTTTCTTGTCTGCAAGAAGAAAATGAAATGACAAAATGTCTGTCAAGTCTTGAAACCAGAAAATGGAAAATATTTTTTTCTGGAAATCTCTTTCATGGTGGGTAAAGAAATAGCCCAAACAATATCAACAGCAACAACAACAAGACTGTAAAAAAGCCCCCTCAAACCACAGATTTTCTGCTTTTCAAAACAATACGGTTTTTACCTTCAGAAACTAATTTAATTTTCTCTCAGCTTAGAGATGAATCTCAGATATTTTGTAACAAAAAGTGCTGAAAGAAGATGAGCTCCATTTCATTGTTCATTGAGGGAAAATGATAAAAATATTTATGTTTCCACCAAGGTCTGGCATAGAGCAATCCAAGTCTCTGGATACGACGTCATGTTTGCCTGGTGTCAGGTCCTGCTATACAAAAGATCTAACAAGCATCATTTAAATGTGTTAAACAGCATGAGTTTGAACTTCCCTGGAGTGTCAGAGAATCTGAAAGTTTCTAAATTGAACTATTGCTGACCACTAGGTTTTCTACAGTAACTATGGCACTGCATGCAGGTATTAAAAGAGCAGACTATCTACTTTGGTTTTGTTGATGATGGATAGTGTGGCAACTTAATGTAAGATGCAGTAAAGTGACTTGAAAAACACTAGGAAATTTTCTGTTAAGGGAAATTTACCATTATTGGCTTGGGTGATTGAAATATTACTGCTATCTACTGTGGCAAACCCAATACTCCCACACAGGACAGATGGTTTACTTAAAAAGTGAAAGAAAAAACTCCACAACCCTGTTGAGAGGTTTCAGCTAGAGGAGAGAAATCACTAAGAAAAAGCTACATGCTAATGAAACGCACACAGATTTTTGGACGCAAACTACTTATATGGAAAAGGAAATTTTATGAGAAACTTTGTGTCAGAAAGTTATGATTTTAATATAAAACACTGCTTATTATTTTCTCTAAATAATGCCTTAAAGCATGCAATCATAATGTGATAAAGCATTTTTTCTTGGTGCCAAGTTGTCACAGTTGGTCAGAAAATAACATTTTCAATGTAGTTATTTATTTCACTGTTTTACAGAGTGGAAATTCTTATAATCTGAGATTTGGGGATATCTTTTCACACTGATAAGCTTATGAATTGTGCTAGTAATTTATTGGGATGGATTTATTGCTGGGGAGGTAAACAGTTCTGCGTGCATCCTTTTTATGTATAATATTTCTTTAATACATTTGCAAACAAAATGCTGTTTTATGGTTGAAATGCGATATTTTTTACCTCAGTGGAACACCTTGGTAAATAATCAACAAAAAAGGGAAGGTACTTCTTGTTTCAACATGTCACTCAAAATATTTTAATAAATACTTTGTCTCTTTATTCACCAGTATGTTTAAAGTCAATCTTTCCATCTATTCAAAAGTGCAGTTTAACACTCACTAGATGGCACAATAGTTATTCAGAAGCAAAAGTCTGGATTGTGCAACAAAATCTTAACCAGTCTCTCATAAAGCCTTTGTCTCATACATAGAAATTACAAACCAAATTATATCTATTCCTTGATAGGGACAGCAGATAAAGTAAATGCATGTCATTCAAGTACTGGTTTCAATCAAACTAGCAGCCAAATTGCAGAAAACTGGGTTCTCTGATGTAGTTTAACTTAAATTTTTTTTTTTTTTTTTTTCCCCCCTTGGAATAGACACATCTCCAAGTCCTGGTGGAATTCTGTAGACTAATCAGAATGGTCCATTCTAAACTCCAACCCCCTTTATGCATGCCGCCAGGAATCTCTAAAGTCTCTGGGAAATCGATGGTGGCAGGCACTGTGGATTTTAATGCATGGAAGCAATTGTTCTTTAGTGAGATACAGACAAGTAATCAAATAATGCTCTAGTGCTATGCTCCTTTTTTAGGCTTTGTTTGCAGGGCTTGTGGGTTTCATTTGGTTGTTTGCTCATTTGAGTCACAGAGCAGAGATGTGCCCAAGTGGGCATGTAACTAAATGGAGACACCTCCAAAGAAAACAGACTTGACAGAGAGGGAGGAGGTGCTAAGGAAAACATAATTTTTAGTTATTCTACAAAAATGCCTGTTGCTAGCCCTCATGACAGGGTCCTCTTCCTACTAAGATGTAACTAGGTTTGCTAGTAGGTAAAAGGTATCTCCTTTTCTGCCCATTTGAAATATATCCCTATAATTTGAAGGTTTTGAACTACAGTTTGAAAAAATCAGTGCTGGTGTAGAGAATACACATTCACAAGGCAGTAATTTTATTCTGTGTGCAAAATGGATCTGCTCCAGCAATTCACTGCAGTTACACCACAGAGTATTGATTTCTTTAAGACCCTCTTGTCTGATGGTTTTAGGAGGCTTGTAGTAAAAGAGGCACAAGTCTGAGGAGGGAAAATGAAGGAGTCAGGGTTAAGAAAGTTAAATGTGGAAGTCAAGTGTATTCCTAATTCTGTCACAGGATCTCCATACACTGCAGGAGGAGTGATGTATGCAGATCTTTAAAATAATATCACCTTACCTTGAAAGGATAGTGCAAAGTTGAATTTTGTAAATCACAGGCATTCCTCAACTTTCATATATGCAACTTTGTAAAATGAAGGATCTTGAACTATATCTTTGAAAGGTTTTGGCTACACAATTCTAAAATTTTAGGATCATTCCATCAACAAAAAGGACCATTTTTGAATTTGGTAACTATATTTTCATTTATTACACTGCAAGTTTTCTATTCACTATCTAGCTAACACAGTCATGGTACTCTGCAGTCCCTCCTTTCTGTTT
Source organism: Irena cyanogastra (assembly GCA_013397155.1). NCBI lineage: Eukaryota > Metazoa > Chordata > Aves > Passeriformes > Irenidae > Irena > Irena cyanogastra. Next base: position 24,909 of record VWZV01016217.1, read on the forward strand.
CTGAGGATCCAGGCATTCTGTACATGGCAAATAGAAAGACATGGAGATATAATCACATTAGCAGTAAAGGTTGCTATCTAAGTAACAGGATTTTGCTTCTAAAATAAGAAGGTAGAGTGGACTCATGATTGTTTGCATTTTTCCTTTCAAGCCTATAAAGCCTGCATTTTGTAAACCCATTACAGTCTAGGGTAATCAACAAAAGACTTAAAATCAGGAGTCCTACATAGATTAGAAGGAAAATATTTCTCCTAGTTATGATAGAGTTGCTCAAATGGCAAATATAATACACTATTTTAAGAAAGGAAATACAAAGCTGGAAGAAAGAATCTGTACCTGGAAAAAATATCTCCTGCTCAAAAAGGTCAGAAGTATTTTAATGCTTGAACTAAGAGTAGGGATACATGCTGCACATCTTTTCACAAAGGCCCATTGCCTCAAAAAAGAAGCAATAATGTTGCATTATTTCCTTCCATCCATCTGAATTTTCCAGCTCCCTCACTTTTATGCTTTGATTTGCCAGTGAGTTGTGCTTCTAGGCTGCTGTGGTTCTATCTGACCAATTATTTTTCAGAATCAGAAAAGAATTCTCTATTTGGTTGCTACTCAGGAGGGTATTTTGTTGGTTGTCCTTTTAATCTTTCTTGGCAGTCCTACAGGGATAACTGTAGGTAAAAGCTCCTAGGACTGAGTAGTCTCAATTAGGTAAGTATCTGCAGCAATCTGTGGACAGACTCCAGAGAAGATAAAATGGTTTTGGATTTCTACAGGTGGACATCAGAGAAGAGGACAAATTTAAACCTCACTTGCTGCTATTGGTACCTTCTTGCCCCATTTCTTGCAGGATTAAAGAAAGGTCAGTGCAGGCCTTGTCCTTTGTTCTCCTGCATGACCTGAGCAACAGCTCTCAGAGGTGTTTCAAACTCAGTATTCCCAGTTTGCAGGACTTGTGACCTGGATCCTTGTATTCAGCAAGGAGCATGTACTGCAGTGTCACCATGTTCTTAAAAAACTGTCTCGTGGCCCAGGGCATGTCCTTTGGAGGGAATGAGGTGTGGCTAGGGTTTGCATCCAGGGCAGGGGTACCAGGAGAAGGGTGGAATGGTCAGCATAAACTGCACATGCTTGTGAATGCTTGTGTGCTGAAAGCTCCTGCATGAAATTTCACTGCACAAACAAACCCAATCTAGGTAAAGATAAAAGGGACAGAAATTATAAAATACAATGCAATGATGTAACTCCTTATGGGAACCTGAACTCAGCAGGTAAAGCAGGGAGGGCATGCAGGCAATCCTTCCTTTTGGGATAACCATTCTTGTAACTGAAAGTAACAACAGAATCACTTGAAGGGAAAAGGCACTTCCATTAGTTGGAACAGCAATTCTCTGTCATCAGCTCTCCCTCTTCCTATAGCACTCTCATGGCTAAGAGAAAGGTTATTACAGCCACACGTAGTCAGGAGAGGAGTCCAGGTATAATGGACTGAACAGGCTAAGAACAGCTGGGGCTTGTAACCCTCTTCTACAGAAGAAAGCATCTTCAGCAACGAGTTACTCAAGAGAGAGAATTGCTTAAAAATGGCTGGGAAAACGCCACCTTCCTAAGAACTGAAATTTTTGTTTGTCATGGCAGAAATACAGATTCAAAGAGTAGGAGGAGAAGAACAAAGGTTCTGTTAATAACAGAATTTTATATCAGAACAAGACAAGTGCATGGAGTTGTTTTGGCATATATTATAAACAAATCAATGTCTTATTTCTCATATGTCTGACAACAAAAGTGCCAGTGATGATCTTAGTGAAGAGAAGGAAGAAGCCACACTGCCGCCCAGGCTTTCAGGAAACCCACACTTTTTGTGAAATAAATACATAAATCCCCCACCCACTTACATCACTTCTATGCCACTTCAGCTGAGACTTGAGATCTGATCACAGATGCTTGGTAGGGCAGCATGAAGAAGAGAGCTAAAACGAGAATCAGGTTTCCAAAGAGACCAGGCATTATGGCAAAGCCAGTGAAGCTGTGAGCTGGAGCCAGGTGATGGCAGATAAACACATGGGCTTCTGAGTCAAGTCCTGCTTTCTCCCACTCCAGCTGCTGCAGACAAAGCAAATCCACCATGTTTGCTCCTGAAATAGTCATTGCATGGGACCTCTCTGATTCAGTATCATTTTATGAGAGAAAGGAGGCAGGGAGAACTGAATCTCAATAAAGCAGTTAGACATTAAAAGTGACAGATGAGAAAAAGAATGCATTTCCAGGCTTAACCTCACACCAGCTGGGAACCTCAACAACTCCTTGCTACCAGAGAGAAAGTGCTTGCTAAAAGAGGAGGAGTTTATACTGTCAGCAAACCCAAGGGCACAAGGAAAATACACTGGATTTATCTGTATCACCTGAAATACAGGGGCAGGGGGCATGTGGAAGGAATACAAGGCGGCTGCCCAATTTCATGCTGAAATACCATAAAAGACCTGGAGTCCGCATCCGAGATGGCTTCTTTATTTTTTTTTCCTTGGAAGTGATATTTATATTTTAGTGAGAACTAAGGCAAGGGATATAGCAATGTTATTAGGAAAGTGAACAGGTTAATGTTGTGTTAACATTTGGAAAACCTTGGTCTTCAGGAGGTCAAACACTTGCAATGTAGTACTGGTGGCACTAGACAGGCAACACTGAGCAGTGTAGGAATGAGTCTGAGCTGCTATATTTATGCACATCATCAGCACAGCACACAGCAGGATTTTCTAGATTCTTTCCTGTACTGTGGATTTATCATCAAAATATTGCAGGATTTCCCTGCCATTCTCAATACTGCGTGCCAAATGCAAATTTTCTAACTAAATAATTAATGAAAATTGAAGCATTAGTATGCTTAGCCATTACTGAAAAGTACCTGTTGGATTTGAACAGGCATTTAGCATCCAGTGTCTCCAGCTTTTTCAAAAATCCAAAAATCCTACCTCAGCAAATGTGGCCCAGTTTCAGAGACTAAGATTATCTGCATTTCTGCTGAAGTACTGATAAATTATAAACTAATAAAGGAATTCAAAGATTTTGAAGGAAGTAATATTACACTTAACTACTGACACTTCAGAATATTAATTGCTGCCAGAACACTGGTAAGGCTTTCAAAAGTCAAAATGTATCCATGAGGGACCACGTTGAATCATAGTCGCTTCAGTATGTATTAATGTTTGCCTGAGTTTCTGAAATAGAGACTAACACTTAAATCTCACTGTAGCCTTTTTTGACCTGAGCTTGCTTTTCCAAATGTCTCTGTGTCCCCATCAATCCCTTTCACTAATCCTTACTGCTGCTTCACAATTTTTCCAGCTGAAAACATATCCATGCAGGCAGTATCCTCCAAGCTATACATTATTAGTGAATACAAATAAGCTGTGACTCTTTAGGATTCATGTAAACCTATCAATATTCCCATGCTGGCTGTGCTTTCAACTGTAAGAGAAACACTCTACACCAACAGCTGCAGCATATTAAAAATCAAAAATGAAGGTTTTGATGGCACTTGCACATTTCTGCCCTTTCCTGTGTCCTCTATCACTCATTTACTCACAGGAGGAAATGACTTTTCCTGCCAAGGTGGAGGTAAAATGTATCAGAGAAGGGCAAATAAAAAAAAAAATTATTAGTGAACCAGAGGAAACAATTTCTGAGATACAAAGTGTCAGCAGAAATGAGATTGTACTGTTGCATTCCTGTGACTTAATTCAAAAAGGCATCATATACCACCCATTTTTTTGCTACGAGAAATAATTTTCAAATGATAGTACCTAGATGAATCAATGTTTTACTAGAGTCTCTCTACTTATCAATACTTGTTTTTGCTTTCACAAAAATGAGGAAAGCTTTTCTGAGAAGTCGAAATAAAAATGTGTGCTTTACTTGTAAAAATCCGAGAGTTGGGACATAATAAATGCCAGTGTAATTGGAAATATCGCCCCTAATTCCAATGCTGTAAGATTTCACACTGAGTTTATTTCAACACACTCTGTTTGCAATTTAAACTTCTTGTCTATTTGAGTAATTTAAGCACATTTGCAAAGCTGCTCATTTCTGGAAGGGAGGAAGGGAGGGAGGGAGGAAGCCAGTATAAACCAAGCCTTACTATTACTTAGGACTAAAAAATTTGGCCATTAGAAGGTGAACTGGAGCCATGAATATGCAGATTTGCTGCCATGGGCAATGAGAAGGTCATCTGGAAATGGGGGGCCCAAGAAGAAATGGAAGAAGAAAGAGAAATACTTGTATCAGAAGAGGGAAACGGAAGACATTTACAGTTCCAGCCATATTACAGTCTCTAGTACAGGAGAGTTTTAGGGAATTATGGGAATGTGGCTTACAGGGAGCTCATGGTCAGAGACAGCACACAAAATCTCTAAGCTATTGCCTCCTTTGCAAGTCCTCATTACCCCAAGGAGATGAAAGGCTGGGATTTTACTCTGCGTGTGCCAAAAAACCCCAGGTATGGGAAGCCAGTGCAGCAGGGTCCCAATTTTGTGACTGAGTGCCTGGCTCCCAAGTGCTAACTTGACAGTGCTTTCCACTGGCTGCAGTTTTTCCCAGGTGAACTGCTGAGAGGGGATCCTGTACAGGAAATATCACCATGTAACTTCCCACTAACAGCGCCCACAGCACAGCAGGTCAGAGTCCACTTGAGACTGCCAGTATTTGCTAGTTTTTTCCATTTATTCATTGAAACTTCTGTCCAGAAATCAAACCAATCAGAAGAACAAGAGATCAAATCTGGAAGCCGTGTACCTGAGTAAATAAATTGCAGATGATTACACTTAAAGTGCCTTCCTCTGGCCTAGTCAAAGGCAGGGAGCACCAGTCATAACCTAAACACATAAGTGGATAGAAAAACGACATTGCTAACAAAATATTTGGGGATAACTGATACACAAGGACACTGGGCAGGAGTTTGGGATGCCTCATTTAGTAGCTATTCAGGAAGGGACTCATGAGGCTTTCAGTTTACTATATATATACAGATATATATTTCTCATTCATTTTGCTGGCTGCATCATGTACTTTTTTCTTTCCACAGTCAGATACACATCAATATAACCTAACTCCTAACTGTTTTCCAAAAAAATCTTCATCAGTATTAAAAGGGAATATCCTTTTGCAAAACCAGGAAGTTATAAAAGAATAATTTCTCTATTAGAAGATTACTTCAAGGCAGATTTTTCCAATAAATAATTTCACTGCAATGTATACTTGAGTTGATAGAAATGAAATGCAAGCAAATTAAGACAACTTAATTCTACAGGAACTGTGTATTAAAAGTAGATGGCAAAGAGATTTTTCTTTCTTTAGAAAGATACTTTCTTCTTTTTCTAAAATGTAAAGAATTTTCCAAACAACCAACATTTTGGTTTCTTTTATGTTGTAAAAACCAGTTCACAAATCAATGCTTTCCAGTAAAAAGACCCATTCAAACATCTTGCTCCGTATATACTTAAGCACAGAGTCCTTCTGCATGAATTATCACATGGTTAGAGAAATCAACAGGTTACACTCAGCTCCTTTCTCAAAAGGAGTCACTGGTGTGTCATGCTGTAAACAACTTTAATCCCTTATTTTTATAAATGGGTATAAAATCCATTTACCTAATCGCTATGTCTAGGTCCCAACTGAATTATTCTGCAAGACATATTCATGCTTTTGGGAGAAAAGTCCTTAAAGCTAATAGGAAACAGCTAATAGCTATTTAATTTGACCTTTTCCTTAAAGCCAGGTAAATATCAAACCCTAGTTTGCATGTCTAAATGGAATTTGATTTGAGAAACCCAAGTGGAATAATGATAGTTTTCCCAGGTCTTGCTATTGCACCTAATTAGAACAGTCACTCAACAGGACCCTGACTCTGCTCCCTTTGCTCATCTTCAGGAGTGGACATAGATAGTGCAAGTAAACCTGGAAGGGAAATTCAGATCATTCAGCATTGCAGAAGATTGCTATCAACTGGATTAATAAATCTGCACTTTTTAAACTGGACTTTGCAGTTTCCCTCTGTGTATGTGTCTCCTGCTAACCGATAAAGCCTGAAATGTCAAGGGAGTTGCATGGGAGACTCCCACTGGTTCTGGGTGCAGCCTGCTCCTTGTGCTCAAAAGCTTCTTGGAGTGACTCTTCTGTCCTTACGAGGCTTCTGTTAGACCACTCATGTTCCTCACTTCCAAGCTGCTGTGCACTATCATGCCCTTAACAGACTTTGATGCAGCCTTTTCAATGACAAATACTCCTGATTTCTTTTTCATAACTTTATTCTTCTATTTGCCGTAAGATCTTCACCTGAATCTGTTCTAAATATATGCAAATGATTGTTTCTTTATATCTGTGCTAATATGACTTTCCTAAAAATTTTTATTGACTTCTTGTTTTTCATTCAGTTCACTTCCATCCATGCAAAACTGGAATAAAGCCCTACTGTTCTTATGAATGATTTATTCTAATAACTCACAGAAGCAAGTTCAGAAAGTATAAAAGAGTGAAGAAGGATTAGTTTTCAAGTATTTGTTTTCTGAAAAAACAGTATTAAGTCTGGATCATAGTAAATGATGGACAGCATTAATGTTTTTACTCAAAATGCTCTCAACATGAAGCAGCAATTTCCAAATATGCTTGCCTGTAAAGAAGTCTTTGTTTCCCTAATAGTTTAGACTTGCAGCTTATAGAATGGATTCTAAAAAATCAATTACTAAACTGCATTAAAATTGCATAAAACATATAAAGTACCAAAATGGTTTGCTGTATGTTACACATTTTTACTACGCAGAAAGAAAACAATGATCTGTATACTTTCTATATGCTTGGGTGATATTTGACATTATAGGTAAGCCAAGATCTGAGCGAATGTGGAATATACGCAACAAAGAACTTTTTTGCTTTTACACTAAAAGAACTGGTAGCATATATCAACTAGATTTTTTTTGCTGCCAGAGAATGATGAGGACAGCTAGTTCTGTAGCAATTCACCAGTGGAAAAAGAGAAATGGTTTAATTCTGAACTGTGTGTCAGAGTTGGATATTAGATAGGTGACACTTGAGTGCGGGAAACCACCTGGACCTCTGGGCGACCTTGAGCTTCTCAGTGCTGTGCAGCTCAGCCCCACAAAAACCTCCTGTGCTGGCCTGTGCTCTTCATGCATGCATGTTCTTAAATCTGCATAAATCTGCTATGGATTTAATGTGCCCAAGTCTACTTTATCTGGAGAGAGCATGTTACCTGTAGAGACCACACACCATGACTGATAAGCCTGAAAAACAAAGCAAACCAAATATAATGCTAAGCAATTTTAAAACTAAAAAAAAAAAAAAAAAAAAAATCTGATTCACATTTTTATGCAGGTGTTTTTAAGATTCCAAGGAAATAAATTCTGCTGAAACTATTTTCTATAATTGACAATCATCTGAGTGTTTTATAAAATGTTGGAAATTTGTTATATAAAGCTCCCAACAGTAAGGTGTAACATACTGATTATTTCTATGACTAAATGAACTCTATCCCATACACCCAAATGGTAAAAAACCCATGATGAGCAGCATTCATAACCTAGCATATTTCCACCAGCCTGTGGCATATCTGATCCTAATCTCATTCACCAGATTTAATATGTTTAATATGGCTTTTTTTTTCTTTTTAGGACTGTGTGTGCTAGGTTTTTGTTGCTATTATTCTGGGGCTTTTAATCCCTTAATCTCCTGTAGCTCATTAAGGACTAGAAAAGCATACTAGAAGGAAAACATAAATGTTAAGCAAAGAATTAAAAAAAATAATTCTTCTTTCTGAGGACAAAACCAACCATTTACCAGCCCTGACCACAAATGTGGTCTGTGGATCACTTTGCCCTTTCAGCATCAGTCTCTGTGAATGTCCAGCCAACATTTAAGTGTTAAGGAGCCGTTCCTCTGTGCACTTTCCTTAAAACAGCAAATGGAAGATCTCCTGAACCAAATACAGCTGCTTCTCACATAAACACTGCACAAATCCTGGTGGAGGGTCCCTTGATTGCCTTAGCCAGATGATTGACCAGATATACTAAACAGACAATTCAACAAATCGTATCAAATTAATAACTGCTTTCTCAAATTCCGTGAAAACCTGTCCTCATAATTTCAGTAGTTTATCTGACAGGTATTGCTCTTACATCTCTAATGCAATTGATGTCTCCAACGAAATAAATTCCTTGAACTTACAGGAAGTCCAGCTGCTTCCAGATCTCAGCATGCAAAACATTTTTCTCTCTGACTCTGCATTACCTATTTCTACTGATGCTTTTGAAATCTACAATCTAATTTAAATATAATTTTGTGATTGATAGCAGAGCTTCAAAATAGCGTTCCATGAACTATGGAAAAATACTGGCTACATCTAAAGATAGTTGTAATTTTCTTAGCTCAGTGAAACTAAATTTGGTTTCCAGGTATCCCTGAGGCCATAATTAATGCATGTCTTCAGGCAAAGGGAGGGTAAGGGCACTGGACTTCTAAAACGATAGTTTCAGAAACAATTTTCCAAGTGCAGAATTTTTCCCAGAATTCTTAATGAAACTGCAAAAACTACATGGACTTATCATGATAAAATGGTAGAAAAAAATCCTGTGACTTTGAGCAGAGAAACCTTTAAAAATACTAATGTAATAGAATGTTTGGAGCAGCTCAGGACAAGCCATGAATAAAACTGGGCATGTGAAAACTCCTTTTTCCTCAGAAGAAATGTTCCTTTTCTTCTTTTTTTTTTCCCTTGGAATGAAAAGACAATAGTTCAAATTCAGATAGGTTTGGGATCTTTTTTCTATTTTATTTTATTTGGAATCCAAGCAGGGTAAGCAGAGATTTGTATCAACAATGTAGTAAAACTATTTTACTGTCAAAAGACTTTGCTTTCATAATGTTATTACGTGTTTTAAATATTAAATTTTAAAAATATCAGTAGTTAATTAATCATTAGTCTACATAATGTGTTTACACCCTTTTACATCCAAAAGATGTAAATAGAATTGCTAGATTCCAGAAAAAATCTTCCATTTCCTGAAAAATGCATTTAGCAGAGGAAATTTCCTTACCTGAAGCTTTCTGGTTAGCTCTCTTTGTAAGGCTTATAAATGTGAAATTATTTGTTCCTCTGGTGAGGTGCAGGCGTGATCTTAATAGAAATTGTTGAAAGTAGAGTTTTTTTACATCTCTTTTTCAAAAGGCTTGTATAAAGCATCAGACTTTGTTTCCATCAAGCACTACTGCAGTACTGACCTAAAAGGCCCATAAGAGGTTCAGGAGAACAAACTGAGTTACAAGAGTGTTTCCCTTGGTCCTGTGAATGGTATCCACACCCAAAGTGAAAAATTGATCTAATAGCACTCACTTCTGATCCACCTGAAGAATCAGAACTGCCACCAAAGGAATCAAAGCTCCAATGCTCCAAAGATGTGACAGAAATTTCTGTCTTGATGCACAGGAGTGCATCAAGACATCTCTACCATTAGAGATAATATGAGAATACTGTCCAGTGGCAGAATCAGATATAAGGTTATGCTAATTACACTGGTATGTTTTCAGAAACCATTAACATGTGGTATATGGCATTCAGGTATTGTCCCATAACTGCATCTCATAGTCACTCATACCATTCTCATTTGGATTATAACGAAAACAAAAAGTTTCAAACTTCAGAAAACTAGATGGAGCTGAGATTTTCCCAAAGTCCCAGGGTTTTGGAGAATCAATTAATCATCTTTTAAGGAAAAACAAGTTAGGTGATAATTTTAGGGCTAAACTCCCAAATCTCCCAACAAGGGGATTCTGCCACACAGCCTTTTGATAAGGCATCTGACATTGCTAGCAACAATGAGAGTCAGGTCGCCCATTTAGTTTAGTAGTCAACATTTTTTTTTTCTAGTTCTTACAGTGACTATATGACTTTGAAACTAAGTTCTTCATGACATAATTTCCAATGGTGCTAGCAAAGCTTTTCACCCTAAGGTATTGACTTGTCTGTATGGAAAGTCCAGAAGATTAAAGATAGCTCAAGGTGAACATCAAAATGCAGACTCATATAAACTGCATGATCTTGGCTTTTAACTGCTTTGTGCCTTAGTTGCTCTATTCAAGTAGAAAAAAAACCTCTAAATTTATTTAATTGTCATGCCTATGGCTAATTATTTACAAAACCACTGAGTCTATATAATTAATTTTTCATTTCCTCAACTCTCAAAGAATTGCTAATTTGTCTTGAATTTTTTATTATCTCTAAATATCTCAAACTACTCTATCCAAGCAAACATAAAATATAGTTTCATACGGATTGAAAATCTTAATATAGAATCCAGCAGAGTTATAACAAGTACTGTAAGAGAAGTCATGGATCATGTTTTTCAATCAAGCAAAGCATTAGATGGCTAACCTTTTAAAGTCAGTTAATGCTGCAAATATTGCAGCAGGGCTTTTTTTTTTTTTTTGACAGAACACATCCTATCAAGGGCAATTGCCCAGGTCCTTGAATTACTGGCTCATCTGTACTTGGCAACCTTGCCAGCTCTATACCTCATGGTGTTAGAGCTCTGCTTTACATCCAGGAGGAAACCTTTTCCTCAGAGTGACACATTCCTGTTACCCCACTACTGCAAGGCAACCCTGCACTGGTATCTGGCCAAACATTATCTTTCACTTTTCCAGTCTGGCAGTATCCATGCACCAAACAGATCACTACTTTGATACTTGCCAGGAATGGAATCAAAATATTGTGCATTTTTGCATTTATACAAACACATACAGTCTAGCTTACTTAAATGAACAGGTTTTGGAATGTTAAAAGTACATCATAACGGGGGGGAGAGAGGACAGTTTCGTACTTTGATTATAGGAGTTATTGCTACCGATGCCACTACAACATATACATGTATTTACAGAGACTGCTGGCAAGATTGTCTTTTCTCTCCATCTTTAACTCCATCTAACAACAGTTTATTATCAGAGACAGGTTTATCAAAGCTGTGCAGATCAGTTGTGAGTGAAGACATGCACGTGAGAATATGTGTATTCATGTGCAAACACACACATACCTTTCTTTTAGAATGATTTCTCAGGGATTATGGAATATTCAAGGAACAAGAACAGAATGGTAATCGACTTTTCTTATGGCTCTCCCAGTTTTCCTGTACTATTTATACACACCAAATTTTGCTTTTTTCCACAGCCATTTTTTGTAAGACACAAGAAAAATAGGAAATAATTAACAAGACAAACAAAATAATCTTAAGATCCACTACATGTAGCCACCCATGCTGTGAGAAACACTATCTATATCTACATCTGCAGTCTATATCTACTATTTATATTTCATCTACATATATATCATCTATATCATCCATATCTTTCAGTGAGCTTCTACTACAGCATTCCTTCATTTTCTGTGTGCTTAAATGAGAGGATTAAATTCTCTATAGAGAACACGTGAGTGCTTGCCTGTAGCACACAGTTAGCTTTCTCTCCTCCCGAGGAGGCAGGCTGCACTGAGATTCCTGACTGTCTCTCTGGCACAAGAGGTAGACTGGCTGCTGAGAAACAACAGGCTTTGCTCAGCTTGTTACTTTCCAGGAGATTGGTACCTCTCTCTGCACTGGTATCACACACATCTCACTCAGGGAGGGCAGCACCTGGAACTGTATCTCTGCACAAACAGGGAGACAGCAGCTTTTTGCAGTTTCTGTCCCTCCTGTGTTGAATGCCTGTACAAGATTAGAAATAACACAACCTTGAGTAAGATTTCAGCCACTCCGAGGAAGAAGTAATTTGCATCCCCAAATAAGTCCTTCACACTTAGGCTTGCAGTTGCCCAAGGTGCTTAATTTTATTGCATCAGCCGTAGCATACTAAGCAGAACCTGTAATCCCCAAATACCTCCTATTTTGAATAAATTTAGGAATTAGGCTGGGGTAGATTTCTTTCATGGATGCTAACTGAGCTGATAAGGATTTTCTGGGTGGTAATGGAGTTCCAGTACACAAAGGCTAGGAGCTTCCTGTTCCTTCAATAGAGTGCCAAATGATAAGGATGCTAACTGGAAATGAACAAACGAACCAAGCTCCAACAGAAGTCCTGAGGGTGGTCAGTCCCCTTCATTTGAACACTCCTTTTGGTTTACTGCCAATTTCTCATTTACTTTTTCCTCTGCTTCTGTATCTCCATCTGAGATCCCCAAGGGCACTTCAGCAGAATCCCTGAAGCTTCTCAGATCTCCCCTGGCACAAAATGGAACCAGCCACACATAGCAAGTTTGGCTGCTTTTTTTCCTGGTAACAGTTGTCAGACTGCAATCCACAGGTATGTGCAATGGTTCATTGGGAGTAAAAATGGTTCCTGAAACTTTACAAGATTCTAGGAAAAAGTTCAGTCAACACATACTTTATATTTCTATTACAGCAGCATATATGATTTATTTTTGCCTGCAAATTCCTCTTGTAGCAAACAGTATCAATTAAACAACCAGAAACCAGACATCAGTGAAATGTGAACTCTCTCTTCCTGAAGGAATTTCTGACATGCTGTGGTATTTAATTCTGGCCCACCTTTAGTGCAGTGACTTACAGCACTTTGCATCTGTATCACAGACAGTAAAGCCATGCAGTGTTCGCAAATTCTGTTTTTGTTTTCTGGCTAGTAGAGTTGCCTCCATATTCAGAGGCAAGAAAATTCCAGGGCATACTGAGTCCAGATGAAAATGAAATCAAGTCACTGTCTATAGAGTAAAATCTGAAAAATTCATATTGATTTTTACCAAGAGAATACTTCTACAGAAAGTTTTAATGCAAATATTTGTACTCCTTGGAAATTGTACTTTCACAGGAACAAAAAAAATTGTCTTCTAGGTTTTCAACAAGTCAGAACAACCCCAGATGTTAAGTATTTGAATTAGAAAACTCTTCATATCAAAAAAGTATTTCGGCATATTTTATATATAAAACACACACACTTGTAACAAAACTACTTTGACAGATGCTTGGAAATGAATTTCATAGAAAAACCTATTTGACTAGAAATATTAAGGTTCTTTTCTCCCATTTGTTACTGAAACAGAATCCTAAATGCCAGGCAGAAAGTAAATTGTGGGCTAGGGCTAAAATAATGAAAGAGAATGGATACTCAGTCATTGCTAATGGATACTGCATTAACTTCTTTACTATATCAGTGCAGGAACAATGGATAGTCCTCTGCACTACCAAAATGCTTCCCAGTAGCATCTTTTGCAAAACCCACTGGTCCTGATCAGAAAAAAATACTATGCAAATATCTGTGCAATCGCCAATGTGAAAAAAATTTGTCTATGTTATTGATTTTGACTTTCATAATGGAATATCAGTTACAAATCTGGGACTACAGAATCAGAGTATATATAAAAAGAAAATTAGTGGGAAATGAGAAAGAATTAAAAACATCATCTTTCTGAGAAATTATTTTTTACAATTTTTCTATACTTCATAGTCATATTAATTTAAAATATTAACTATCCAAATTAACTTGGTAATTCATAATATCAACCCTGAAATTTGGAGAAATTACAAAGATAAATTACTTTGGAAAGACATCAACTTTTGACGTGTTTCCTTTTATTTAAATTAATCTTTTTTCAGTAATTTTTTTACAAGTGAACTCAAAACATCTCAAGAAGTAATAGACTTCATGGCAAGAGTTTCAAATTGATTCTGCAGAACCTGATATCCCCAACACTAAGCCTACATGGGAGCTATTTGCCTCACACTACTTCAGCAGTGGTAATAACATATATTGCAGTAAAGGGAGAAAGTTCTTTTGAGGTTCTGAAGTTTTGACATATGAACAAAAGAAAAAATATTACATGCCTTTTTTTTTTAACCAAAAGAAGATTTTACCTTTTAATTATAAATTAATTTCAGTTTAGCTTTGACATCTTCATGACCCACAGCCTTATGTGAATTTCTATGATACCTCATATCGAGAAGACTGAAAGGTTGAAAGACACATCTGGTCTTACCACAGTGTAATAGAGAGTTTTGTTCCAGCCAACTTAATCTGCCCAAGATACTTACAAAAAACCTAAAGATTAGATAAAAAAAATTAGAAAAGTTTGAGGATTAGAAGTCCTTGAGTAGTGGGAACAGAGTGATGAACCATATTGTTTAAACAAAATGAGAAGAACAGGAGAAATATTTAAAGTGTAGAAGGGCACCAAGTAATTTTGGAAATTGTAACAGAATAAGTGAAGCATTATTCTTCTCACAGGTTCTATCAACATTTTCAAATAAATTATTCACAGCAACGAAGCACAAGTGTCTCAAGTATAATGAAGAGGCTGACAGCAGGGGCAAAACCCTCAACAGTGCAGCTCCAAGAAAGGGAGGACTTTATTTAGTGTTGTAAGGAGGGTACTCAATTATTATCTGAGCAAAGGGAAGATTATTTCCTGGTGTCCTGGTTCCAGCTGGGGTTATACTATGACATCTGGCATCATGAACTATCAGTTTTTAGGATACATTTGAAGCTCTTGAGAAAGTTCTTAAAATGCCAAAATGGCAAACAGACTATAACAGACTACACTGGCAAGTGAGAAGTACTGTAAGAAAGAAACTCTTACTAGCAAAGAGGTGGACTCAAGGGTCCAATGAGTTTTAGCTGTCTAAAGTATTTCCAAGTGTAGAAAAATGTATAGTTTTTAAATTTATTCTGAGAGAAAGATATATTTATTGCCTAAATGTTTTGCAATGGAAGAATCCAGTACTAGAGAAATTAAAGACTTGTTCTCTGCTATTATAGACTCTGAGAACATATTTACCTTGCCAGATCAAATGTTATTTGTATCAGGACCAACTGCAAGGACAAAGGCTTACTTCACAACATTCATACCTGAAATTTAATAAAAATGTGATCACAGGTTTTAAAGTTTTCATCTTCTGAAAGTCTCTTACCTACAATAAAATAGGTTGACAACAATTTTTGAGATGTATCATTTTTGTGCCCTTTTGTGCTTGTAGGAGCTTGTCAGTTTTCGTTTCTGATGAAAAATACTTTTATTCCTTTACGGCTTTTTTTTAGTCAATTATGGTTTGCTTGCTTTCATGCAAAAAGTACTAATAACAGTAATTTGAATAATTGTCCCCACCAATGAACACTTAGACTACATCCAACATAAAAAAAAAAAAATCCTGTTGCTTTGAAATCTACAGATGCAGCCTGTGCTATAGGATAGCCAGGCTAAGACATGAACATCTACTGAAATAAGAGCTGAACAATGATGACAATGAGAGCTAAATCACTTCTGTACTAGGAGTAGGGACATCTAAGGACAATCATTTTGGACTATATCCACTGATGAAGATCAGTGCTTAATAATATCTTAATCCCACACTTCCTCAAATTTTTAATTCTGAGTCTGTTCCTTTCCCTCAACTGGAGAGGAAATTGCTGTGAAAACCCCAGGAACGCAATCAGAAAATATATATAATTTTATTTGACTAGTGGAAGTGAGGAGTTATTGAAAACCTGTCTCTGCCACAGCTTAATAACAAGGAGAGAGTGAGAGGTGAAGATGTCAGCTCAGAAAGGCAGAGATACTTTTCATCTTACTTAGGTGAAGTGGAAGAGTGCGAGCAGAAGTGTCACAGCACCGCGGGTGGTGTCACCGCTCTCCTGCTGCTAGGGCCACACGTCAGCTGACCAGGAGAATCCAGAGAGCTCTGCCTGGGCATCAGCTCAGTCAAACAACAGCCCTCATGCATCAGAGTCACACACAAACAGCACTAATCCTGGGAAATGCAGCTCACTTGTGTCCTGTGAGCATGAGAAATCCAGATTACACAGATAGTTCCTACATCAGAGATATGATTCAGGATCTGGAAAGAAGCTGGTGGAACAATCCAATAAAACCAGGTGTTCTTACCCTGAGTTATACTTCAATTAGTCTGTCGAGACAAAGGTTTAGACCATAAACTACTTTTAATTACTAGGTCTTCAGGGTTCATATTCAGAGGAGTTGTTTAAATGACTTTTGCAAATTCAATGAAGTAAGTAAAGGATGATCAATAAAAGTAACTTCAAGGAAATTCTGAAGCTCCAGTTGTATCAGTACTATTTCATACAGCTTATCTTTAGAACTAAAGCAAAGCAATACTGAAGACAGCTAGTAAAATACACTTGCATCAATAAAACTACTGCATTAATGAAAACTATAAAATATGGTCTATGTCGTAAATGACTTGGAATACAGCTATTACTGAGTGCAGCAAGTCAATACAAAGTTTTACTGAGTTCACACTGGTTTCAAAAAAGAAAATAGTTTATTTATAGGAATTATCTCTAACTGCTGATAGTACTCTTGTTTCTAAACAGTAGCACAGTATTATTTGGAAACTAAGTAAGAAATGTACTGGGTGTCCAGGTAAAGCCTCTGTTGTGCTTTATATGTGAAACTTGATGAAAATAGATTAATGCAGTAATAAATAATTTTAAGCAAAATATTTTCATCTTTGAAAACGTTATGAATAAAAGTTTTCCTTTATTAGCATGCCCACAGACAAAATGCTCAGTATCCAGTAAGTTTTGCTACCCCTTCACTCCTGCTTGCCTTCCCCCAGTACTAGGAATGTGACATCACAGAGTATAATTGTATTTTTAACTGGGGTTCTTCATAGAAAAATAACAGATATCACTAACAAAACATTTTACCCTAGATTTGGCACTGTATTTCTTTTCAGTATATTTAAACCAAAAATTATGAACATATCTTTAGTTTAGAGTCTGTGTACTTAGGGCTTTAGATTTATGACCAAATTCTTAAAGATTTTCTTGCTGTGGAAAGGTAGTTTTTTCATTTGTGACAAGCTTTCTTAGCTTTGTTAAAAACTTTGATCTTAGACATCCTTAATACATTTTCTTCTCAATCTAAAAATTGATTCATTCTACTGAAAGTGGCATGCTTCTTTTATGCTAGCATATAAACAGAGTGCTGGCCTAATTGGAAATATCCTTTAAAAAGGAAGTTTGAGATACAAAATCCCTGCAAGGATCAATTACAAGAACAAGCTATTCCCAAACAGAAGAACCAAAAAACCTGAAAGACCCTGCTGCAAATAATAATGGCTGAGAACAGGAGAATAGTCACAAAATGTCCAATGATGTTACATTTGTAATCCTCTCTGTTAAAGCAACCATTTCAATAATATTTTCTGTTTATCTGTGAAACAAAGAAAGAGAATGTAGTTTGCTCACTGCCAACACTGTAGGGTGTTACACTGTGTGCAGATTGGTAACATCCATAATTTTTTAAATGGCAAAAGTGAAAAAAGTGGTAGTCTATTATTACTTTTAAGGTATCAATTGATGCTGTCATATAGTAGCCTAACCTGGAGCAGAAGATGAGCAGCCTGACTAGATGACATTTATTTCCAGAGATTTACTAGGAGATGAAATGTGATGTAAACTTGATGTGAACACTGACTGATCTCTAGCTAAGGACTGGGGCTGACTATATGTGAGTTCAAATGCAATCCACATGATTTGGATCTGCAACCTTTCCTAAAGTAGGCTTAACAACTTTACTGTATTTTTTGAAAGAAAAGTTGGAAAACAGTGATCCCTCACATCAGGAGTGGCTCTCTTCTCTGTGACTCAGCTGCACACAACAACCAGTTTCACTGATTACAAAGGGTAAAATACTTACTGTAAAATGCTACTTATTGCTGACACAGTCATTAGAAGATTTTAAGTGTGTGACTCCTCTCAGGAAGGTTTCAGAAAGGCAAGAAGAGCCCTTCAGGATATGAAACACATTAGGAAACAGCTCACAACCTGAGCTGGAGGGTCTGTTTCACTGCATCTCATCATCTCATGTGAGCATACTGCATGGTTTTTATAGCTTTGGACATTCACAAACAATTGTCTCCCATTTTGTCCTGCAGTCCTCTCCACTCGACAAACCATGCAGAGTGTGGGAAAGCCAGGCCTGAACATCAGCTAAAAGCACTTGAAGAAACCTCTCTGCTCTCTCCTCAGGGCTAACTGCTCCCCCTACACCTAGTCTGCTACTGTGAGCCAAGGCTGAATACTGTGTTTTAGAAGCCCACAACACCTCAGAACAAGACAAATCCATGTATCCAACAGATACTCAATTACCTTTCAAATGGATGTGGCATCTGCACAGATTTTACCACACAGAGCAAATGGCAATTTTCCATCTGTGAATGGGGTTGATAAAGCAGCAATCAGCCTCGCATCCAGACCCAGCTCTACATTGTGCCTACCAAAAAGCAACAAAAATTAAAGAAAAGAGATCTCTCTTTAATCAGCTGCAGGTATTCTGGCCATTTACAAAATATCCATCCAGTCTCACACATGCATGTCCTGCACTGAGTCATATTGATTTGGGCATATTTAAATCTATAATATCAGAACACAAACAGCATAACAGAGGTGCCTCTTTTGGCTCTTTTGGGTGTCACTGACATCTTATATACAAGAGTTGTCAAAAGCACAGGAGATGCAGAATTATCGGATTCCATGACAGAATTTAATGAAAAATCTGAAATATCACTAGCCATATGTTTTATCAGTCTCTGATGGGTTTTTCAGGAAGAGAAGAAATTTAAGAAAGATCAAGAGAGGCTTGTGAGTGAAAGCAAGCCAAGTGAAAAGTTGTTCTAGTCCTAATGAAACATGATTTATTTGGTTAACAAATATATTCAAGGTACTCAGTCCTGTACATTGTACTAAGATCTATATTCAAAACTGGGATAAAGACTTTTCATTTGTGTAAGCAAAACGAATTTATGAGGAGAATGCTGCTGGGGATAAAAGTCAGAAAAGCTTCAATTTTGATGTGCTGTGCAAGATTTTTCTACCTTTCTCCTTTCAAACTAATTTCACCTCAGCAGGGACCCAGGGGTTTTTCCTATAGATTAGAGCCAATATTCATGTTAAACAAGGCTGAGACTTGACCACAAGGTATGGGCTAGCTAACTTTCCCTTACTTTCACAAAGAGGTGGCATAAGCACCATAGTGGGGATTTACCAGGGGCTGCTCTCACCGGCAGTGTGAATGTGGGCATCTCCCTGCACAGAGGGCTATCATGAAGTGGAAGGTGCTTGAGAAAATAAGGAGTGAAGACACTTCTGCATCAATCCACCTTTAAATCTAGATCTGTATATTGAGGAGAAGTCAAGGAGGAAAGGACAGCCAAGGAGACTTGTAGATATGTCTAAAATACCCCAGGCAGCAAGCAAGAGATTAATTCATAACCTGTGGAGAGCAGAGTTGGGGAAGTGAGTGTCTCAGCTGGAGGAAACCCAATGCCTGTGGTGCTCTTTCAGCATAGTGCCTCCTTAGGAGGCTGCAGAGCCTGAAGAAATAAGGAACACAGACCTCCAGCAGATCCAGGACATTTTTTTTCCAAAAAGTGGAAATGGATAGCAGCAAAATTATACTCCTTAAGTCTCAATGAAGGTCCCAATAGAGTAAATCTAATTGTAAAATAGTAACTGTATAAGGAAATTTTAACAACAGCTTAGGTATTAAAAATGCTGTACTTGATACAGATAAGGTTGTCCTTGCAAAAAAATGCACTATAGAGGTTTTGTATCCACAATGATTTTTCCACTCCTCAGGGATTTCTCCAATTCTTGACTTTAAAACACAAAACTAAAACCAGAAATAGAGACATATAATTTTCATTTTAAACCCCCTTCCATTTCAAAATTAATTTCAAAACTCAAGCTTTTTATGCTATGTTTTCAAAGGGGAAGATGCATTCATGCAAAAAGATGATAGCATAAAGTTTATGCAGCAGCCAAGTCCTGATAAGGTCCCAATAAGACTTCAACCTAATTTTTTTTCCTAAAGCTGTATTTGTCTTCTCAACAGAGCTTTATTTCATCCTAAATGAATGCTTCCATTAATTCACTACCCAAATGTGTGTTAACAAAAATGCAGTTTCTCTATAAGAATACCAAAAAGAGTATGAAAACATTACTGGTTTTTACAAGAATAGATTATACCTCTATAAACTGCCTTTATCTTACACACTATTTAAGCAGCTTACATATGTCTCTGAAGCATATTAAATTTCTAAGATAAAAGCATCCAGATAAGAGTATAACATCTGTAATAGGGCTGCTACACACATGGGATGATAAAAGTACTGTTTTTCATTTATTGTTTCTTCTGAAGATATTCAAGCTACATATAATTACCACTTTGTCAAAGATGAAATAAATTTTAAAAAAGAATTAAAAATCACCAAGCCTGCTCAGCTTTCAAGTATTTTATCATATACTAATGAAAGATAATCAGAAATTTATAAATAAAATGAGAAAATAATAATTTTTAATTATAACTATAATGAATTATAATTTCAAATTCATTTAAGCTACAACCTGAACACATCCACAAGTTCTGAATTTTGTTTCTCGAAAACATAGTTAGAGTCTCCTCTTAAGGGAGAAGGCTGGCATATCCAGCCAGGCTTGCTTGGAATGTCACAGCTTCATTTGAGTAGCTGTGAGTTTTTCTGTAGGATTTTCTATATTTCCATGAAAATCTTAGAAACACTAGGAACAGCTGTGACTGATAGTGCTGGTATATTAGGCTTTCTGACAGCAAACTGGGTGGTAGAGAGACACCACTGCTTGGTTCCCTTTCTCTACAGCAGCTCCCTGCAGTGATGGCCCACCCTGGGACTGCAGTAACTCCAGGCACAGCTGTGCCTTCAATGTGCAACTGACCTAATGCTTGCAGCCAAAGGAAGAAAGCTTCCTCAATCTTCGTGGTGCTTCTCTAACGTGTGGAAGGTGTAAAACCTGTCATCTCTGCTTTTGTCTCAAATGAAGAGAAGGCAGAGTTGCACATCTCTGAGTTCAGTTTTCAGATGTGGAACGACAAGTCTTCTGAGTTGTGATTAAAACTGATTAATCAGTTTAACCTCCTGAGAAACAAATATTTCATCTCTTGCTGCCTACATCCTCCCTCCCCCGTCTCCCTTGGAGATTCCCATGCCTCTACAGAAGCAACAGAGCATTAAGAAAACCCAGTTTTCTAACAAACTTTAAAAATGCTTATGTTCTGGCTTCTTTTCTTGTGATTGTAAATATTAACTGCTTGCTCCAAATCAGAAATAGGAAGTCCACATTTTATTCTAACAGCTCTCCTGTTATTATTTTTCATCTAGCTATTAGCAGTAAGTGATAAATAAGTTATTTTAGTATTATTAAACATCAAATTTTACTTTGCAAACACAAATTGATCCTATAATTCACCAGCTCATTTAAATCATCACTTAACTTTAATTGTCACAATTAAAATAACCAGTTCTTACTCATGACACAAAGACATTTTTTCATTAAAAGAAAGAACCAGTTTGTTCTTATATAGAAAAATTATGTTTTCTATATACCACCAATAAGTATGCAAGGAATACAGTGTTTCCAATCTAGGTTGTGTCTGATGGGAAAACCCCACCAAAATGTTATAAATATTTTCTGTTTTTTACCACTGTTGAACTGATTGCCTGCTTTTAGAGGAATTTAGGAATGAGGCTCACAAAGTGAGCTCCTGCAAAGTGAAGTCTGATAAGCAGTATTTCTTAGTACCTGATCACTGAAATCAAAATAACATAGGCTGAAATGGTGACCCTAAAAACAAAGTAGCAATACAAATCTAAATGAAAAAGAATTTCTAAACTGAGATTAAATCAGCTTCAAGGAAAGGCGAGAAGCCTTTATTTTCACATTCACATTAATTGCTCTGAATTGCATTGTAAATTTCAGGATAGTGGCAAGACAAGCTCTGGGATATTGAAAAAAAATTTAGGACATGCAATTTTATGAGTCAATTTATTTTCTGATTTATATCACTAAATTTAGAGCAATCTTACTAGGAAGTCAGGAGTCACTCCAAGCTTAAGTTGATGTGACCTAAAGTAAAATCCAGTCCCATTAATCTTTCCTGTCCTTGATTTGTCCCGTAAAAAGCAGCAAAAACTGGAGGAAATCAGTTATTCAGTCTATTTTATTTCCACAGGGCTCCACAAATATGTCATTTCCAAAAGAAAAATGAGTTGCCATTAATTTTCTGCCCTGCTTAGAGGTAATTTGGAAGATGGGTGCTGGGAGCTGAAGAATAATCATTCTCCTATGATCAGCCCTTGAAATCCCAAGATGAGCATGAATAATCACAACTAAGGACATATGAGTAAACATACAGCTGTTGATGTATCCTCTAATATGTGACTGTGGAAGATGGGCTAAAAGACTGTAATCCATCTCAGCATCACCTGGTTTGATGTTCATGTTGGTAAGATACCTGTTTGTATCTCCCTTACAAATATTGCAACTTAACCTAGCTCTGATTTAACTTGAATTTTCAAAACATTGCTCCCTCCATTGCTCCAGTCTAAATTAATCTTCATCAATGTCAAGCCTTGTTTGCATCATCAAGCAAAAACTGTATTTTACAGTTGCCGTCACAAACTGATAATTAGTTTTCTTTCATAATCAGAATTATTTGTCAGTAATTTACTCAGGTGCAATTTCTGCCTACAGATCCACCCCTCTAACCACACCCTAAACTGCATCCTGCCAGACATTAGGCTAAAATTTGCTTTCCAGACTAGGAGTCATAGTCCTAATCCAATGTATTTGATTGTACAGTTTTCATTTAACTGATTTGGAAGGAAGGACACTCATATAAAACCTACTGCCCTCTGCATGTACTCTTTTCTTCCTTTCTCCTTCTCTCATACAGTTATATTAAATGTCCTGGGAAGACAAAATTTTAAAGCTCCATTTGGAGGTGAATGTATTTTTTGTCATATACTTATGCAAAAATTTTTTAAAACATATATTTTGAAAGAATACAGCATTTCTTTTCTAATTTCATTAAGTCATCCAATCGCCATGGAGTAACATAAAACAAGCACAACTGCTGACTATAGACAACAAGCAGGAATAAGGACTTGGACTGTGCACCTTCTTTTGATTTCTAAAACTATCCACTCCCTGCCCTGGTGATAAAGAAGAACTGATTGGCATGAACAGTTCCCTTTTCTGTCTGCAAAGAAAACTAGGCAGAGTATGCTGGATATTTCTGTGGATATACAGACTCTGCCATAGTGCAGCATTCATAACATAAACTGGGACAGCTATTTCTACAGGTTGGCAGAGCAAACAAGATTGGATATAGCAACTGTAATTGGAGTTTGTAAAGAAACTTGGTGGAGTGTTGTTCAAACAAAGAAAGGTCCTATGGTTATTTGCACTGGCTTATTCCAGGAATAAGTTTGTTGGTTTTTTTGTTGTTGTTGTTTTTTTTTTCTTTTAGTTATGAATCCTCCTTGGAAACAATAGAAAAACTGGTGTGTTTTTTCCTTATTTTTATAAGGGTCATGTACAAAATTGAGAATGACAACCCAGACTTTTATATAATTTCCTTTTATTAAATGCAAAAGCTACGCACAAAGAATCTGCCACACAGAAAATACTAATTTCATTTTCCAAACCCTAGGCAATAGAGCTTCTGGTCACAAAAAGAGACATTACAACATATTTAAAAGTTGTACTGATATATATTAATGGCCATTAAATTACCAAATAAGTTTCCTGGCACAACATACAGAACTCTTGTCTCTTCTGGAAATGGCATTGGAGTGTTCAGTATAAACTCTGCTCCTGCAAGCAAGAAACTTTCCCTTTCTAGCACAAATATGAGTTCTGAGCTTCAAAGACATCCAAAATCACTCTTTTGGATGATTCTGAAGTATTTCACTATGATGCAGAGATTCAAGCCTCCTATTTATCAGATTCTCATATGATGCCTAAGAATTCACACTTGTAGGTTAGACATATAAATATTTTCTTTGGAATGACTCAGGAGATCAGCTGAAGGACCTGCAGGCATCACTGTTCCACTGCTGCTGCCTTGCTGCTTTTCCTGCCTTCCTTTTCCCCAGGGCCTCCTAAGGGATGGGGAAGTTTATGTGCACCCTGGAAGCACTACACCATCTGGTGATAGCAGATGAAACCTGGATCTGTGGTATTGTGGGATCTGTCTGGTGACTCTGGAAGCAGATTATTTATTATCTGCTATCTCTGATGCATTCATCTCAGTTTTAACTGTGTTGCCAGGTTTTCATGGTTGGCACAGCCAGAATAAATTCTGAGTTTGGGCAGAGCTCAGCTGCTTTTAAAATACCTAAATAGCAGCCAGATTTTGCTTTCACACAAATTGTATCCATGCAGCACTAGTTTTGCTTCAATGCTTAGATTATGTGATTCACATACAAATGTTGCAAAGCTTCTGAAAGAAGTAATGTTTATTTTCTGAATTGTCCTTCCTAACAGGACAAAGGAGGAGGAGGAGCATATGAAAGAAGAGAGAGTTTCTTTCTCTGCTTAGCTGGTGCACTGTGCAGGAAAAGGGAAGGATCCCGAGGTTTGGAAGTGGGTGTGCTACAGCATGACCCTGGCAGACTGCAGAGCAGACTGCAAGAGCACTGCCAGTCAGAGCTGGCTGCTCCTCTCCAGCTCTTGAAAGATTACCTTGACAGGAAATTTTTGTTGTCTTTCAAAACAAGTTGAAAAATTAAAGCAGAACAAGAAGCAATGTGGAGAGGGCACAGTGGATGATGAGGCTAGGGGAGGAAAAAGGGAATGAGAGCAGTAGAGGTGAGAAAAGCTTTAACAGTTCAAAGGAATTATTCTCATCACCTGTCCTCAAGCTGCTCTTTGCAGTGAGGTTGTCAAGCATTCAAGGCTATATATCAACACGCACAAGTCACCTCAGTTTTGACACTTCCTATTTTTGCAGAGCTTTTGATACTGGAACACTAATACCAGACCTTTTAATATGGAGCTCAGCACATAATTCTGATTTCCAGCTCTTTAAAGATCAAAAGTCTGAGTAGTTTTGAAGAATTCTTTCATTAAGGATTATTTCCTAATTTGTTCATATTTACAATTATACACTGTATTTTCTGTGTAGTGCTAGTCTCAGTATATATTCTATCCTTACAGGACAAAAAGCAGTCATACATTGTGATTTTAATTTACTGTAAACTTATTTAACAAAATTAATTGACAGCAAGTCAATATATAAATAAATAAGTAGTGAAGGTCAAGGATCAAAAAGCCTGAGAGAAACCAATGCTCAGAATACTGATTTCTGATAAAGTTATAGCATTCAAATATTTCTCTCAGTCTGACATTTGGCTGAAAGTTGCATGTTGATCATATTGAAATTATTTCACAAGCCCTTGCTGGGACAGGCAGTTCTAATCAGAAAGAGAATGAAAATGTCTAATAGGAATTTAATCTTTTCAGTAAATGAAGGATGAATGTTTCTTGTACAAGCTTTTAATTATTTCTAAATTATCAGCAGTTTTTTGACAACAAAGGTGATGGATTACAATGGGTGGTCTAAATGCAAAGGAAAAAATCTTTCCCATATGAAGGAAACATGCATTATTGCACACCTGTATGGACCATGCAGAATGAAGACATTGTTAGAAATGACAGAGCAAATTAGCCAGTTTGATAAAATATGTGACAGCTCCCTAGATTTGCTGACTACTTTACATAATTACAGTAGCTCTTCAACAATATCACTCACAATAGATCATTTTAGTAATTTTCCCAAGGCACATTATTTCTTGCTGCTTTTCCAATTCATTTATCTCATTCCTGTTTATTCAAGTTTACTCCTTTTTTTCCCTTACCCTTGATCATTACCTACTGTTTAATCTAAGCCAGTCCTACAAATTCATGGCAGTCATTTCAGTATAACAGAAATCACAGAATCAACTAGGCTGGAAAAGACCTTTGAGATCATCCAAGTCCAACCTATAACAAAATATCATCTTGTCAACAAGACCATGGCACTCAGTTCCATGTCCAGTCATTCCTTAAATACCTTCACCAACTCCCTGGGTAGTCCATTCCAATGCCCAACCACCCTTTCTATGGAGAGCTTCTTCTTATGTCCAGTCTAAGCCTTCCCCAGCACAGGTAAAGACTGTCCTCTTGTCCTAAATGTGAGTCTCCACTTATGTAAATATGATACACAAACCAGCAGACCTGCTGCTGCTGAGCTCCTGTTTCCTGAGGAAACAAAACTCTGTGCCACAACTGCACGCTACACACTCAAGTGTAGGAGCACAGACTCGAGCGGCTGATCCAGACTCTGAGTCACTCCGTAACTGCTGGACCTCCCGGAGCACACAGACAGCATGGACACCTGAATTCTTCATCCAGCCAAACCAGAAAACTCTGCTGCCTTATCTGACAACTCTGGGTCCCCAGATTAGTCTGGGCTCATCTTCTGCCTCTAGGGAAACAGAGGGGTGGCAGCTACATTTGACGTAGAATGGAGAATACTTCATGATAACAATGAACCTCCCCATGAACTCCCAGGAAACCTTGAGGGAATTCCTGGGGCTCCTTAGCCAGTATACCTACTTCCAACCTTGTGACAGTCATTTAATACCCTAGAATTGCAATCCAGCATGATTTCCTTTCAGGTTATAATTACCTTGTAACTGGCTTTGTTTCTACCCACCTCAAAAGGTGACTTCTATTAAAGGAGTCATTGATCACAGCCATACTGTATGCTGAAAAGTTCATGGGCTCCTTCTGCTTGCCTGGCACAGTGTGCAAAACAAAAAGAGAAGCTGTGGAAGAACTGCACAGCTTGAATGATGTTATACACTTGGTACAAGCAAATACTGAAATGTTTTATGCCCAAATGTAGTATTACCTCAAAAATAATCTCTGTATCACTTGCCTGCATTAATCATCAATTCCATTTTCATTCAAATGCCACCTTTCTCAAATTCACAAGCTACTAGCTAAACTTTTTTCCTAGTATGCAGTTATCCATAAGCTGGGAACTTCATAAAGTAGAATAATTGAATGGTCTAATTTGGAACAGACAAGCTAGCCCTATCATTCCACACATTAAATGACAGAAAGTCCGATGGCAGACAAATACAAGAGGAAGTGTAAATAGAAATGAGTTTCCAAGAACCAGCTCAGTATTCTTCTTACACGTTATCTTGGATATGATCTGGGTTGTTTGGTGCCATAAGCAATGTCACCAGCTTTCCTGCCAGAAATCCCAGTGCTCAGGGACCCTGCCAGTTAAGAACTTGTTACATGAATTGCTGCTTAAAAATTATCTTTATTAAAAAAAACAAGAACAGTATAACAAGCCGAGAAGCCACATTAAGAATGATACTGAAGACCCTTGTAATTCTCATCCCTGCACCCACATGGATTCAGAAATGATAACCAATGTGTGCTGCACTGTACAGTGGCTGCTATGGCTGTTCTTTGTAATGCCTCAATAAACCACATGTGAGTAGGGCACATCATAGCAAAAGCTGAACCAAGTGTCATTTTATCTCTGAAGCTACTATGGAGGGAATGGCATAAGGGGTTATAACTTAGAACATCATGCAATGACCTGAAAATTATTACTTCCAAAATATTTTTCTGAACTAAAAGAGTTTAGCTTCTACATTAAAAATCTGTGCAAAAACTGTGTAAAAATATGTGTCTGTTAGACTTACAAGCAGCCCATAACAGGCAATTTTGATAATCTAACATTCCTATTAGAATCTGTTTTGCCTATTTTCCTGTGAAATTGTGATTTCTTTCACCTGTTAAACTACAAATCATATTGCCGTATTTCATTCCTTTCTGCCTTTTTTCCCTATTGCTAGCTTAAATAAATGATAAATACAATTATGGTATGAATTTTGGTTGAACATTTCAAAACAATTTCCAAAGAATCATTCACTTCCTGGCAGTATTTCTTTTTGGCTCAGGCAGCTATTCAGCTTCACTAACTCTCCTATCTTCAAACTAATCAGACCTTACTCACCTTTCTTCCATCAACAGTTAGAAAAATAAGCATGGCTTGATCAATGGGCACAACACCAAAATCCAGTAAAATTCTACCACTATCCATGAAAGGCTCTGAGGGGCTTCTGACTTTTAGTTAAAAAGGCATATATCTGTGCACAACTAAAGTACTTAAAAAAAACCTGAGATCCATTAAAAATAAAAGACTTGTATGTTAACATAATATGAATGTAACATATTTCACTATCCATATAATCACTATTGTCTTCTCAAAAACTAATTAAGCAATTTTTTTTTAAAATAGCAGAAAGTTGGTCAGAAAAATAAAGGCCTAATTCTTGAATGTATCTCAGTAAATAAGTCAGAGAAGCTGATTAAAAACTATATTACTTTATAAAAGAGAGGTGCTTTGAAATGGTCTTTCATTGTGTATCAAGGATTTGCTAAGGTGATCTAATGTCAGTGCACTCTGACTTTCAGCTATCATCACCACGCTGTTTAAGAATTATAACCAGTTCTGATCTCATAGCATGAACTGTAAACTTCAGATTTACAAGAAAATGAAACGTGGGGAAAATAAACAGGAAACAGTAACACAAAGACATCCATCTGCAGGAGGAAACTGCCTCTCAGAATATATTTGCTTAGAAATAAATAAATGGATATCACAGAACCTGACACAACGTAACTTGCATTGCAAGCTAGTTAAAAAGGGAAGCAGACCCTGGGTGAATTGGTTTATATTCAAACCTTCCCTTGGAGACTTCGGGGGCTCTATGAT
This sequence comes from Irena cyanogastra, assembly GCA_013397155.1. Taxonomy (NCBI): domain Eukaryota; kingdom Metazoa; phylum Chordata; class Aves; order Passeriformes; family Irenidae; genus Irena; species Irena cyanogastra. The sequence goes on from VWZV01016217.1 coordinate 53,593, forward strand.
CTAATGCTAATACAATTTTACTCAAGCATCAACCATTCTACCTTCAGAGTGAGTTTTGTACCAGCTAAGCCTCAACAAGTGGTCACCCACGACCAAATTAAGATACAGCTGCTGCCCAGAAGGGCAGAGAGTCATGATTAAGTGTGACATTAAAAGCATACTCATATAGTGAAAAGGGGATTGACTAAACAGAAAAGAAGGACAAGTGTCAATACAAAAAAATGACAACAGGTTATCTGGAAGGTTATGTCCTAGCTGTCCTACAGAAAATGAGAACTGAAAGGCTAGAGGCAGGAAAAGGGCTCAGAAAGGTGTGTATCTGAAAAATGCATAGAAAAAACCAGGGTCAATCAAGGAAAATAAGAGTTTATTTACTTTAGTTTTGAACATTATTGTACATTCTTTTATCATTTCTTGATTTTTCAATGAGATTTGCCTTATATCCACTTACTATACACAACATCTTACTCCTTTGACATCAAACTTGAGACAACATCTCATGACATATCTAATCTCACAGTGTAGCTGTGTCTCAACATCACTTGCTCCTGGGCCCACTCTTTCAGCGTCTGCCTCCAAGAATAAACTAGTCTGGGGACTGCCCAATGGCTCCAGAGTGCTGACCTGGTGATTTACCCTTGGAACACCATGACACACTGAAAAATGAAAAGAGGCTCTGGACAAGCTACTCATCTCTACAACACTGATCTCATATAATCACCCCAAAATATAAATCTCTATGATTAGAGTTAGCCTTTCTTAATGGATGGGTTGTCCAAGACACTAGGTAGGACAGCAAGGTGCTCACTTTATTTGCCAGGCCTCATTTCAGTCTCTGTTGTGAATGTTTTCTCATTTTGCATTCATAGGTACTGAAACGATATGAAAAAGTTCACTCTAAAATTTAAAACTGTTTCACCAAATGTTACCCAGAAAGTATTGCTGATCTTAACCTCTTATATTTTAACACCTAGTGGATTTTACTGAGGTAGGCAATACTTTGCTCAATACTGCAAGCATAGAATAAAAACAAACACCCCTTTAAAAATATAAAATATAAACTTTGCCTGAGATCATGCTAATGTATACTGTTAATGATTAAAATAATGTAGTATTTATAGTCTCATTAAGTTGCTTATTAAAGTCCATTAACATTTTACTTTTAGTCCTTCTAGCACTTCATCCTTTATTAGAATGGTAAGGTTTCTGGAAGATCTAACTGCTATTACCTGTATCTTAACATGTTTGGCTTTCTCACATTTATCACAGCCTTGGAACTTACTTTCACTTATCACCCAGTGGTTTAAGTTGCTGTTTTATATTCTCAGTCTCAACCTCATCTCAATTTTATGTGTGAGTGTGTGTCTGCAAAGTTGCTGCTTTCAAACTTCAGTGCACACTCGGAAGTTAACAACCTCTGTCTTGAATTAGAACACCACAACTTGTGTAAACAAAACCCAGTCAAACTTCAACTTTGAGGCTTTGAGAATTTTCAACTTTGAGAACTTCAACTTTGAACTTTCAACTTTGAGAATTACAGTCTCATTCATAAACATATTTGGCCATGCCCTGGTGTGGCAGCCTTCAGATGTGACTGTATATCATCGATTTTCCAGACTCTGAAGAGGGAATGCAGAACAGAGGCACTCGAAAGAACAAGCCTTCACAGTCAGAGCTGAAACAAATCCCTAGCAGAGCAGCATAGAAATGGTTCTGAGATCCTGTCAAATGCTGATTGGCATCCTGAGGTGCCTATAAGAAATTGGTTAAGTCTCACTGCAATTCCCAGAGCAGTAAGAGAAGCAAATTCTTTTCTTCCTCCAGCTTGATCTATCAGACTTAAAAGAAAACCTGATGATTCCAGTTTTCATTTTTTTTCCTGTCTCTCCTCCCCCTTTTAGAATTACTGTATGGGTGAAATTTGACAAACTTCACCATTTATCTCAGCCAGCTGGGCAAAGCTAATCTGGAAAACCATGGTATACTTCTGTTGTGGTTGATAAGCACCAAATAAACAGGGGCCTGGAATGTCATTCTAGAGAATAGGCTGCACGCTGAGGCTCCAAGGATTCATCCCTGTATGAGGAAATGTCCTGCAGAGGTGAGAAAGCTGCCTGTAAGCCAGGTGGCTGCAACCAGACTGCCCTCAGTTTTGCAGCTCCAGAACAAGCCCCTCTACTTCAGTACATTCTGCAGCTGTCTTGGTTCCATCAGTAAAAGAACAAACTGCTGGCAACCTTCCTTTTCGCTTCCAGCTACGCCTTCTGACCTCTGCCTTGTGTCAGCTTTAGGATTTGAGCTGCTGTAGATAAATCCCACCCATCTATATATGAGATGAATTTGTGGTTGGATCAGGTCACAGAGCCAGCGGTGGAGCCCCAGGGAAGGAGAGGAAGGTACAGCCAGGGCTAGCAGAGCAGTACTGGCCCTTGCAGCTCCACCTGACTCTGTGAACCTTGAATGCACCAAAACTCAAAGACTGGAGATCTGCAGGCTGCTCCATGCTGCTGATCCGTTTTTTCCATACCAGGGATCACTGTAACAAACAGCGTTGTGTCACTGACAGGAGTGCTACCCATCATCAAGGACTAATAACTGTGCAAGCAGTGCTTGACAGGAGACTGTAGAACATAGCAGGGAATACTGAACAGTAACAGCTCAAGGCTTTCAATGGATCAATCATTAACGTGATCTACCTCAAACCTTACGTGCCTGACATTTGCTTTAAAACAAACTGCCCTCAAGAAATATCCTGAGCAGAGGTTTGGTAAATAACCTGAAATCATCCACCCTTTCACAAGCTGAATAATAACGGAACAAATACACTCTGTAAAACAAAAGTGATGAATATTTCTTTTCAAATTTTAGAGACATTAGATATGCTACACCAACATTTCAAAATTCAGCTACGTCAGCAGACTTCCAGCCTCCTGATAGGTGAAAACTAGTAGTACAATAATTACATAGGTTAATGAGACAGCACTTGAAATTTCAGTCAGAAACACCTAAGAAAAAAAAAAGAGATGCTTTTATTATTATAAGAAAAACTCTCTGTGGGAGTTCTGTGGACTTCATAATCAGAGATTTTTAAAAGCTAGGTGCTGGAATCTTCAGAGTCAGCTAAAATGATAGCACAGTTGTGAAGTAATACAGGAGAAAAATCGCACACTTGAAGCTAAGTCATCAAACAGTGAAGTTAAGAATTACACTGACTTTGGCTTCTTACCTGTATTTATCTTACATCAGCTGAGTAAGGGCTGGATGCAGCTGTAAAGGTGACATTAGCCTCTTCCCTGGGATGTGACTCTTCCCTATCCCATTACCCACATACAACAACAGAGGGACCCAGCAAGGAATGTACAGTGTGAGGATCAGAAGACTCTTCTGAAGCAAAGCCATATCAACACCAATGACAGCATCAGGGCAAAAAAAATAGTTTAAGAGGCACATAAGAAGCACAATTGTACAGTAGTTACCAGCTGCACAGATATTTATGTCCTCTGAAAAATTCTTAATGATTTGTATTTGACTTCACCCTACGTTAATGCAAGCAGAAAAGCTTTTCAAGTGCTTTGGTAGAAAGAGTGGAAGTGTGAGAAACTACACAGCGCAGGACTGCAGGCCACCAAAGGACAATGGAAATCTATCTCCTTTGTCTATCTGGTTTGCAAGTTTGGGTCATGCTCTGTCTCCCCTTAAGCAGGCTCTCCATGCTGCACAAGATTAATTACTGTATTTTTAACCCACTTTAATGTACATTTCTCCAGCTCTGAAGATACAGCAAAGAACTTCAGATACAGAAAGAGAAACCTAAAACTTGTTCAGTTTGGTTTTGTTATTTTTTTTCCCCTCTATCTAGTTCTTGTCTGGTGCTTTAAGGGCTTTATCCAGTTCTTTAGTGTGCTGTTCTTTCATTTTAATCATGCTACCCCTGCATCACCATCCATTAACTTTTTTTTTGATGTTTATTTAGTTTCTAAACAATTTTTAGCCTATAATCATAAAGAGTGGTATAATCTACAGAAGAGTTTCTCTAACTTTTTGATAACCTGAATAATCTTATTTAGTTGTCTGCATTGCTTCCATAGAAGGCCTGAGCTCTCTCAGAAGCTTTTCCAAAACTTTTTCAGTAAATGCCAAGGCCTTTGTGTTCCTCAGGAGGAGTTACTGCTCACAGCTTTAGAAACACCTTTTTGCAACCAAATACATTCCCAACTCTTCCTTAATAATTAAATGGACTTAATCTGATAATACAAGAAAAATGTGTCAAATTAACTTCGGAAAAGTTAAAGAAATCTTCCAAGAAACCACTTTGATTGGTACTCAGGTTAGTCAGGGATTCATTAATTGCCTACTCACCCACCTAATTAAAACGCTTGAAATATCGATGAGGAAGCATTACAGAAAATTTTATTTTAGTCTCACATTTCCCTTTCAAAAACTGTCAGTGTTTCATCTTATGAAAGTTTAATAGGAGAGATTCATAAAATAGCATAATATAGAGAACTGAGCTGAAGCCATTTGATTTTTAACAGCTTGTTCCCTTGTATCCAAGAGCTTAAACAGTTCTATATTTCAGCTTTTTGATTACTACTTTTTCCTTTTGGAACCATCTACGGGGTTTATTGATTTTTGAGAAATAACTTTCTGGTTTTCCATCAGGCTATAAGACTGTCAATGTCCTTATGATAAAATTCTTAATGGAGCTTTACAAATTGGTCTTGTTTCTCCTTCTTTCATTCCCCTTTACACGCCTCAAGAACTTTTTCCAAAGGCACCCAGATTCTATTATCTCCAAATAACCTTGAAGTTCCTTCTATACCAGCCCTCAGAACATATAGGATGACCCTATGACAGGAGTGAATACGAGCAGATTTTTCACCAGAAGCAGCTCTCAAAATTGGAGAGCAACCTGGATAATTTCCAGCAGCTCCAGTCATCTCAGTTCACCACTGCTTATTGCTGAGGCTGCACTTTCCCTACAATGATTTATATTAATAAATAAAGTGTTATGATCTATAAGGAGAGGATTTTAAAAATTCATGGATCTTTTGGCTGTCAGATGACAACTCTCACAGTAGGCACTCCTTATTGTTCAGTGCATATCAGTGTCTCTCAGGTTCTCTCCTGTACAAGATCATTTCTAGGATGAAAGCAGGGTAAGAGTATTGATCCAAAAATGGGAGAATAAAGTTCTGAGTCTGCTGAAATATTCACCATTTCTTTCAGAGTTTGCAAAATCTTCAGTTATAAGAAAAGCTATGTAAAAAAAAATGAAATACTCAAAAATGTGAGAAAATACGTCGTGCCCCAGGAAATCTGGGCACCTAGCTACAGCGAAATTGGAGAAAACCCACAGGTTGCCATCTGTGCTCCCTGCCCAGTGAGGATAGGGACCTGGCCAAACAGAGTTGGCTGGGAGTGGAACAGATGAAGAAAAGATTGACTTTCCAAAAAGACACTACAGCTGCCACTCCTGCCTGCATTCGCTCCAGACCCCTGAAGGGAATTCAGCCAGAACTTCTCCCATGGTCTTCACCGCAGTAATGGGAATCCCTTAAATAAATGCCACAGCATTAAGCAATTATCTAATCCTAACTGCAAGTTAGACAGATGTCTAAAGGAAATTGTTCACAACTGTACAACCAGACTAGTTAAAAAAAAAATGGTGGGAATTTGAGTTGAAAGAATTCAGCAAGCATTCATTTAAATAGTAAACAATTAATTTAAGGCATGAACTTAACAGATTTTTCTTGCTTTTATTTGGGGTTTTTTTTGTATGAATAAAATAATTGTTATAGTTCTTGTTGTTTTTATATTGCATGCTGGAAAAAGAAGGTATTCAGAAATGAGATTTCCTACAATTTTCTGAATGCTGTATGTTACACATGCTAGCTAAAACAGCAGTTAAGTGCTGAAAGTACAGTTTTTAAAATTGAGGTTAAAAAAAAGGGTCAAAAATATTTAAGGACTGTTCTAAACATTTAGAAACCCTTATGAAGCTGAAAAATTATCCATTTATAAATTAAAAATTTATAATTTATAATTTTGCATTTGAAAAGTTAACAGAGGAGAATTAAATTCTCTATGAAAAAGACAGCTTAGCATATCACTTTATCTTTTATTTATTTTATTTTAGAGGAAGCTCCACAGCTGCCACTATCCATGAGCAGAAGGCTGGCTGCCTTCTTTACCTATTTAAGAAGCTGCATGCACCAAAAAAATGCATATTCTGACTTCGGCAGACATCATAAATAGTCTCTGTAGTGACTGGAAATATGAATACTTCTTAAAACATGTAAACAGAAAGCCTATGCACTCTTTTTAAAAGTAAAGTTTCAACTCAGGTTTGATAATTATGTCATTTCTTGCATCATATATTAGTGGAGTATTTGGTGAAAGCACAATATTCCTCCTGTCTGGCACTATATAAATCTGATTCCTACAAGTCTGATTGCTCCATGCTCCACTTGAAAGAAACAGAAGAATTTAGAATGATTTTTCCTTTAAGCCTTATTTCTAAGCACTCTAGGGGCATTCCACAGATGCTGCAAGGCTCTAGGTTTTGACATTAACACTAAATAAAGGTGCTGTTATACGCACATTTGCAAGATGAAGTGTCAAAACCACTCATGTACAGAGAAAATAAATGTGAATTTCCTGGCACTACATTGATCGCAGCAATAGAAACATGAATTACAGACTCTGAAACAAAGCCCCGTATGTTTGTTTATGACTGCTTTCCCCTTTTCTGTGTTCTTATTTATTAACCAATTATATAATCTGGGGTTGAAGCTTAGCTTTGTTTTTAACCACCTGCAAGTCACAGCACAAAGAGGAGCTGGTCTATGAATGCACTGAGAAATGTCACAAAGTTTCATCCTTGGTCTCCCTGCAGCAGAGGCAAGAATCAATACAGGGCAGCAAATGTCCAATACAAAATATTTCCTCTGCAGCAGAACCAGATCAAAGGCTCCAGGCAGCCCTGGAAGAGATCCTCTCTGTCCATTCTCTTTTTTGACTAGGGAGCTTGGTCTTCTAGACCTGCAATATGCAACTCAAACATGTATCCTCATTGCTCTGTAGGGATGTATTCCTGATTCATAGCCTACTGATAAAAAAATTTACTTCATTTTACTTAACTTTGAGAGCAGCTGAGCTGGACAAAACTGAGCAACAAGTCACCTAAAGGCATAGGCTATATTAAAAAAAGAAAAAGTCTTCAAGCACAGCTGACTTCCCTAGGAGCTATAGACTTTTGATAACATGTTCCCTCATCCCCTGCAGATGATGAGTTTCACTAGACCTCCATATTTTTTTAGAACTGCAGCCAATCAGAAACTAATTTAGGAAACAAAACAGCAATCTAGTAGACTATTCCACTATGGAACAGGGTGGCTAGGATGGCTATTTGGTAGCCATTCTAAGAATTCCCAAGCAGTAAGAGTAAATATTCTTATTCTGATATAGAGAGAAACATTCATGATTTAAAAAACAAAAAACAAATCCTATGGAAAGTTCACAAATGAGATGCTAGATCTGCAAGGCACTATATCACCATGCAGACGACTTCATAGCAATCCTGCTCTAAAGGGATTTAATATTTGAATGTTAGAATTGGGAAATCTGGTAAGTTCATGCCCCTTCAGGGGATAAAATAAAAATATTTCTCCAGTTTTCAGATTAAAAATATTCTCAGGTAGCAATCCCTCTTTCTTACACTTTTATATGGTAACTATGACCATAGCCTCTGGACAACTTCCAGACACATTATCTTCTGAGATAGTAAAATGCTAATGCTCCCAGGTAGCTAAAAGGGGTAGATTAAACCCTTGGTGATGGTTAAATGGAAAATTTCATAACAGAACAGGGAGCTGTGTTTAGGGCCTCCTATGGCAGTGCACCAGCAAGGGCACAGATACGCACTTCTGACTACAGCACAGATTTATCCTTGGGGTTTGGCTGTCACTGCTTAATTTGATGACCTTCTGGGAGAAACCTGGGCCCAACTGGAATGGCATTGCTACGAGCTTAGAGCCTAACAGTTTTTCATAATTGCCTTTATACAACTTCTTCATAAAGATACGATAGAGTTTGAGTTGCGGCATCATGAATTTTTCTATCCATACATACTATTTTCTCTTAGACGACCCAGAGGATGCAGCTAGCAACATCCTTCATAAGAAATGCTGAGTTGGCCACATAACCTTACAGAACAGAGACATCACTGGCTTTATTCAGGTGGCAAAATAATCCTCCTGATCCAACATTTTCAAAAAAATAAGACATTGTAATACATTCTACTTCTATTTGGACAAAGGTGAAAACCAATGCAAATGGAGAAAAAACACTGTTAAGATATTTATGGGCTAAGGAAATGAGGAATTTCCATAACTGCTCCAACTTGTGCAACCAGTATCTTAATTTACAAAGAACATAGATACTACAGAGTCAAAACTAAATGTTGTTAATCACTGCTCATCCATTTCCTTTATTCTATAAGATGTCAGGCATACTGGGGATTTTACATCTGCAAAACTTCCCCTTCAGGAAAGACTAGACAGAGTAGTTGCATTTTGATGTCATAAAGGGTGATGCTTTGCCCAAAGACATCAGTGTTGGCACAGCTGCAGAAGCATCATATGGTTGGGAAGAAGGGGAAATAGAAGCGTGCTGCAGCTACATGATGTGTGGAAGCTAGTAAGTACACACTGTGTGACAGAGATTAGAAAAAGAAGTCAAATGGCAAAATATAATTTCCAAAGTAGAAATAAAGTGGAAATGAAATTGAGAGGAAGGTCAAGAAAAGATGCTATATTAAAGGCAGGAAATACATTCTAAACTGAAATAGGATTATACTTATCCCACAGAAGAAGCAGCTATAGGTTTTTTTGCTGAGCAAAACATCTGTTGTGAGGCCACATCTCGAGTCCTATGTCCAGTTCTGGGCTCCTCACTACAAGAAGGGCATTGAGGTGTTGGAGTGTGCCCCAAGAGAAGGGCAATGGAACTAGTGAAGGGTCTGGACCACAAGTCCATGTGAGGAGCAGCTGAGAGTGTTTAGCCTGGACAAAAGGAGGCTCAGGGGGGACCTTATGGATCTCTAAAACTGCCTGAAAGGAGGCTGTAGCCAGGTAGGGGTCAGCCTCTTCTCACAGGCAAGAAGCTGCAAGAAAGCACAAGTGGAAATGTCCTCAAGTTGTACCAGAGGAGGTTTAGACTGGATAATAGAAAAATGTCTTCATGGAAATGGCTATTAAGCACTGGAACAGGCTCCCAGAGTCGTGGTTGAGTCACCATCCCTGTGGGTATTAAATAATATGTAGATGTGGCACTTAGGAACATGCTTTAGTGGTGGACTCGGCAGTGTTAGGTTTATTATTAGACTCAATCTTAAAGGTGTTTTCTAAACCAAAAATATTCTATGATTCCACAAATTTAACAAAAATGCTTTGGAATATCTCATGTGGTTCTGGCCTCCTGTCTTCAAGGAGGATGAACCACAAAACACAGCAGCAGCAGAGACAACCTGTGAGGAGAACAAAGTGGATTCATCCTGGGAATGGAGTCATGGTGGAGACTAAGGAGCATGACCTAGAATCATAGCAACATCAAGGCTGGAAGAGATCTTTAAGACCAGGAAGTCCAACCATCAGCCCAGCACTATGACTAAGGACTATTAGGTAAGGATTTCTGCTCACAAACATAGCAGCAGGTATCTTGTTACTCCTGCCCTAAAGGAGAAAATGCATAGTACAATGCATTACAGTAGTATTTGAATATAACCACACAAAGGTCAAAATAGGCTTAAATCTCCTCTCCATTATACATCCCAAGACATATGGAAAATGTGACTTAATATGTTGCTACCCTTTTTGCACAGTACATTTCACTTGAGTCTCTTGATACACATTTCACTAGATTTATACTCTTAACTTCTTCAGAGGGACGAAGCATCAACTGCCTACCATGAATCTGTGCAATGATGTGCTCTTTCAAGATCAAAAGATACATTAAATGCCCTGGAGTTGAAAGAAAAAAACCCAAAAACTAGCTAGACCATTCGTTGAAATTACTGTTCTGTTTACAAATAATAGAGCAATGTAGGAGAATAAAAATAGGATTTTTGTTCCCAGAAAATCAGAGAGAGAAAAAGTCCTGTTAGTGAAATAGGAAAAGGAGTTGATATTCAGTCAAATTTTTGTCTGGTGATGCTTGTACAGGCAGCCATGTCCACAGCATGTGAGCATATGGGGGAACCTTCTCCATGCATAGTGCAGATGCAGGCAGAGCCGTGTGCTCTCATTCTGACATGGTTTCTGCCACCTTAAATTTCTGTTCAGTGAAATGAAGCATGTTTCTGAGGTGGAACACATCAACTGTTTAATGACAGGCAATGGCTCTCTTCAATAGCCGAGGATAAAATGCAGGAAGAAACACAATATTCTATTTAACATTTCCTAACAGGGGTTTCCATGTAGCTGTCACTCTTGCTAAGTACAAGGAGGACCAGAAGCTGCACCTTTCAGCCTATTTTGCATGTATAATACTGCAGCTTGAAAACCAAAACATGTTATATACATGTTAATGTATATGAATTCACAGGAAAACATACAGGGTTAGGGTAGGAGCACAAATATACGTGGATATTTCTTCTCCTTATGTCATATGACTAGCTGACTATTTCCCCTCTGAGACAACCAATTAAATAACTATTGACAAGAATGTTATAAACCATTCCTTCCTCAGACCCCTTTCCTTAATCTCCAGAATTTCAGACATATAGAAGGGCTATAAAACTGATGAGCCAAACTAAAGCAGCTAGAACTCTATTCTCTGCTAGTAAACAAAGATGAATGTGACAATTTGTAAAATGTCACCATCTAGTGAAATGAGAAAGGTCTAGTGAGGCTTGAAGCATTATCATCTCATACTTTAAAAAAGTTTTGAAAACTTAATAGCTTGGAACTCATTTAATTCCACAGCCACAAGGAAAGAGGTTACACTTCATTTAAAACTGTAAATCCTTTTGAGGGTATTTAACCATTTGAGATATTGGGCAATTTTCACTCAGGGTTGACAATGACAGCAAACTAAAAAACAAACAAACAACAACAAAAAAACCCCACAAAAACTCCCTAAACCAAACTAAAATGGCAGAAATACCAAAAAAATTAGATACCTTTGGCTACATTCTGGGGACATGAGCCATGACCTCTATCATCTTGTCCCAATGCAGCATTAAGCATAAAACACTAGGACAGGATACCAGTGACACAGCAATTTGTGCAAGTTTGTGTGTAAAGGAATTCAGAGGAAAAAAGGGGGGAATGCCAAAAATGTTGCAAATACTGACACTAAATAAGGTAGCAAAGAGAACTAACTGAGAAAGAGAAATCCCTTTGTTTAGTTGAACAGTCAACAGCCTCTAGGACAGCCTTTTTATAAATGCCGAGCTTCCTTTTAAAGAGTGCCTCTTTGTGAAAAGGAGAGTTGCAAATTTAGTTTCCCACTTTGATGGTTTGGTATCAAAGCTAGCAATGGAGGGAAGAATCCCTGAATCCTCTCTCAACCCAGAATTCCTGAGATAGAAGACTCTTACTTGGATCCAGACTAAACTTTGATGCAACCAAGTTCCCATGTTTGTGATGCCTCTGCATTTCTGCAGAGGATGTTGCCATTTTCCCAGTCTGTCTAAAACCAGCTACGGCTTGCCATCAGACCTGCCAGCTATAAAAGTGATTTGCTGTGCCTGGTTTGCTCCATAGAGTCAGGGCCAGCACTCTGCTTCATTCAGAACAGCTCTTGGCAAAAATGCCCACCAGACTTTGCTAGAAATTGGCAAGGGAAATAGCAAAGTCTGTTGGGTAACCCAACCCTTTACCTTTCCCATTCCTCTTCAGCATATCAACTATCTATTTAAAATACAGCAAACAAAGACTTGGTGTGTATATAAAACCATGTGCAAGAGCCTGAAGAATTGCTATTCAAAGCTGAAATTCTATCACGGAAAAGCCCTGCATCCCCTATTTTCATTCAATTCTCAGCAAGAGAAAAAGCTCCAAATGAGAAGCATAGGTGATGGCCTGAAGATTTGGTTTAGTGAACAAGAGAAAATGGCTACTTGTAAGAGAACTTTTCTACCATCATGTTCCTTTTGTATTAGCTAAAGAGCTCCTCCCTTGCCATTTTTTTGCAGGTACAATTACTGCAAGGCATTGCAGTGACAGAGGCAACATTACATTATCCAGACCACAGTGGAAGCATCATACAGTACTGAGAGAACTTCAATTAATGTATCTCCTGGAAATCAGTATGAATTATATGAAACCAATGTCATGCTCTCCCTACAAGAAACCATTTTTAATAGACAGACTGTTAGAGAAAAAATAATTGATGGAAGGTTTTTCATTAGAAAATGTTATGTCAGACTTGAAATATTTTGCTGGAACATAATGCTTTGACTACATCTCTGGGAACATATCAAAACAATTTGGTTCCAATAGACAGTATTTAATTTTGATCAAACTTGCATTCAGCTAAAGTAGTGTACATGATATGTTAAACCTCTACTTTATTTCAATAATTCTATATATTTTATTGGTCATTAAAATTCTATGTTACAGTACAGCCACATTAATACCAAGCAAAAAAAGAATGAAATACAAGACTGGATTTTATGTCTGGAAGCGAAATTTCAAAATACCACTTTCCTAGAAATAAAATTTGTCTACCAGTTCCTCTGAGAAAACAAGACAGGACTCATGGGACCTTTGGTGCCCCCCGGTTGAGAGCTTGAACTTCCAAAGAGGAGGGGAAAGATAAAGGAGGTAGGCATGAAACATGAAGCATCTTTCCTATGAGGAAAATGAGAGAATTGGGATTGTTCAGCCTGGAAAAGAGGCAGCTTTGGGGTGACCTAATTGTGGTGTTCCAATAACAGAAGGGGGCCTACATGGAAGATGGAGAGAGACTTTTTACAAGGAATGTAGTGAGAGGACAAAGGGGGAATGGCTTCAAACTGAAAAAGAGTAGGTTTAGGTGACATGTTATAAAGAAATTCTTTATTGTAAAGGTGGTGAGGCACTGGAACTGACTACCCAGAGAAGTTGTGGATGTTCCATCCTTGGAAGTGTTTAAGTTCAAGTCGGATAGAGCTCTGAACAACCTGGTCTAGTGAAATGTGTCCCTGTCCACAGCAGGGTGTTGGAACTAGATGATCAAGGCTCCTTCCAACTCAAGACATTCTGTGATGGTTACTTAAAGATCTGAAATCTGTATGGTTTAATAGCTGAAACTCACACCCTACCAGCCCTCAGGAGCTCTTGACCAGTGTGTATCCTGCACCCCAGCACTGCAAGAAACTTCAGCCATGTAAGAAGTGGGCCACCAGCAGGGCAGAAAGACTTTCTAAGGAAGGTCTTGATGATCCTTCTCAAACCTAGGTAAACCAATTCAAAATAAACCTTTCCAGGTGGACTGTGCCCTGGAAAAAAACATATGTTCAGAGGTACTACTGTTTGTATCTCTGGGAAATTGTATATTAGGCTAACACAGGACTTCTCAGACTGTTGGGAACATCATCAGTATCCACTAACATGCATTCATGTTAGCAGATAGCAATGTGGCTTCTGCCTAGGACTGCCAAGCCTTATGTGAAACATCAGGCTGTCTTTACTCGAAATGACTGTCTAATTATACAAACTCAATTTTTGTGGTAGAAAGCTGGAATTAAATGGAGAGAGCAAGTCTCTCTCAATATAACTTTGATTAAAATCAAGATGAAAATTTGACTAATTCCTAAGCGCCTTTTTTTTGTCTTAGGAGTAACTTGAAAAGCCAATAGAAGATTTGACTTCAAAAAACTTCACTACCAGCCCTCCTCTGCACTGTGGCAGAGATGTGTGTACAGAACTGTGAGGAACATAGGTGATAAATACATATTTATATGTCATAGAATGAAGCAGAACTAATAACAGGGATCAGTGGATGTAAAGACCATTGAATTTCCAGCTGAAAGAGGTGGCTTACTGCACTTCTGCTCTGCAGCTGCAGCACACCAAGTAATGGGTGCAGTTCTGAGACCAAAGCCTGTGTGAAACAATGGCTTCAAAACAAACTTACCAGACAAATAAAGGCATCACATAATTTCCATAACTAATCTAATTTCTGGAGTTCACACTTAATAGGAATAACCAGTGGTTTTAGACTGAATTTTATAAAAATTGAGCTCCCTGTACTTGTTTTCTAGTTATATCTGAGCTAAATAATGTATGCAACTCTGCAGTCATGCCACAATAATGCCTGCATCATTTAGGTGCTGTCTCTGTTTTCTCAAGGTGCTTTGGCCTCAGTTATTAACCGATATCACAATCATATTTTGCTTAGTAGGGTTCTTGGTTTTCTTAGTCTCTTCATTGCCCTTCTCTAGCACACAGGAAGAATAAATACATTAAGGACAGACCTGGATTTGCAAGGACCAAAGGCATTTAAGAGTTTTTTTTTTTTTTCAAAGTGCAGTTTCTAGCCTTGCTTCTTTGATAGGCATAGGTTAAGCATAAAATTGTATTTATGTGTATCTATGTGCTTTTTCTGTCCTCCTCTTACTTTTTGTCCTCCTCTCAAAGTGCTAATTTAGTTCACATTTGATACAGAAGAGAAGACCTCAGAGGTATGAAATGCCTACACATTTCATGAATAATTATTATCATCTATTAAAAAGAGACCCTGCCACATGGTAAGCAGGAAAAATAAGACCCTAAACTCTGATTGCAAAGAAGTGTTAAAAACGTATCATCAACTATGGGAAAAAACATCAGAATCTCTACCTTAGAGAATCTCACCCGAACACATATCAACTGGATAAAAGCTTCATTCATTTAATTTATATTTTTTTCTTTTTCCTGCTAATATGCATACCATATTCACTCTTTGTTAACTTGGATAGCATACAACTACAAATGAAGCATGTATTTACCATGTGGCATCAGATCCAAGTTCTCCAGAAATTTAAAATCAGATCCATAAATGAAAGCAGGGCTCTTTACAATTTGGTATCATTTGCTGCTATGCTGAGCATAACTTCAAGGAAGACAACAGTCAAGCACAAAACTTTGCTTTGCATATTTAATATTTCTTTGTGCAGAGATAGTGTGAAAAGTGATCAAAAAGCATTAAAACCCTGAAGTCTTGAAGAATCACAAGTGTTAATTTTAAAAATGGGGGAGGTAGAGCAAAAAACTGCTTAGCAACTTGAGAACAGATAGCAAATGTGATGGACCAAACATGGAGCTGTCAGAATAAATTTTCATACAAAGACCTGAAAAATCTCAGAAATCTGCTACAGTGGAAAAGCTGTCTTGCTAGCTTAATATGATGTAGGAAGGCATGCTTTGCCAATAAGAGCAAGTCCCCAGAGTTAACACAAGAGTATTTCCTCAGGTACAATATTAAATCTATCAGAAGTGCCTACTTCTAAGGAGTAGTGTCATCTGTAATTATCTCCCTTTTCCTCAAAAACCAGAAAATTGTCCAACTCTTCATTACATCATATCAGCATAAGTGAGGATGGAATATAACAAATCTCAAGAAAATAAAATGCTTTAGGTCTAGATAATGAACAAGAGGTTATTAGCCCATGAGTCAGCTCTCTCAACCTCAATTTCTGTCCAGCCTTGATTGGATGTACAACTCCCCTCTCTCAGAATTCTCTGGGATTTTAACTTCAAACATGTATGTAGACCCAGTAACGTATTTCTATGGATAATGAGTGCCTGTATCTCTCCTTACACAACATGAATATCCAGGCTTTATTAGGTGATTCAAAGCAGCCTCTACTCAGCTTGGTTTTGCACAGTGTCCTGGTGCAGATTCAAGGACGGGAGGAACTGGGCTCTGAATCCTTCTCATGCCTACATGATTTAGATCTGCACCTCCTTTAATTTGACTCCTCAAAATTCACAGGGCTTCTCTAGCACTTCTAGACATAGGTCATGAACTGTCATAAGGAAAACCATATTCTGATTACTTAGGAGTTACCTAATCAGAGGTATAATATTACCAGAAAATCATCTTGTTCCTCCTCTGGCTATATAAAATTAATCCTCTCACATCCTCTACTATTATTTAAAACTTTTATGATAAAGCTTCTATTATTTGTATTAGTAGACAGTTAAATACCTTGAAGATCCCATAGCTTAAAAACTTCCTTTCCCTGTCAAATTCAAATATTTTTTTGTCTATCCCATTGCATCTAGCCACATCCATTTAGAGTATTTTAATCGATTATTTTAATGCTTACAGCTCTCAAATTCTTGCAGATCTTATCTTCCTCTTAGAAAGTACATTTGTGATTTGGTTGGTTATCCCCCTGAATTCCTGTGATTTTGATCAATAAATTCCACTAAAAAGCTTGCAAAAATCCACTCTGGATAACAGTAAAATATGGTATAACACACCAAAATAATGACAAATTAAAGATAGGAAGAAAATGTACAATTCCCACAGACATAACACTTACAGTGTCTCTTTCCACTCAACAGGCAAGTTTAAAAGTTCATCTTGGAAGTGTATCTCAGTGAAATTATTTAGGAAAAAGCCCCAGAACACTGAAGCTAGAAGAAAGACATACAGCACAACCCCC
>VWZV01016217.1:70262-211051 GCA_013397155.1 Irena cyanogastra
CCACCCCCCCCCCCCCCCCAAAAACACACTCCCCACTCTTTGAGCCAAATACAGCCAAGAATAATGTGTGATATTGTATTACTGCACTTCTCTGCAGGTGGCAAACATAATGCAAGCACTGGCAACTCAGCAAATAAACTCAAGGCAATTTTCAAATGCTGCAATGGAAATGCCAGGACAATTAAAGAAAGGTCAGTAAAACATACATACAGTGGCAAGGATCCTAACACTTATAAAATAGCTTGAGAAATATATTAGAGAGGTTCTATTAACTCTCTGAATTTACTACCACTGAATGACAATCATAAAATAATAAAGTATGAAAATACAGATATTAATTTATGCATATACCTCATTATCACAGGAATGTTTCAAGGATCTGGTTTTTTTTTTGCATTCTCAAGAAGAAAGGCATTGGACATGAAACCAGTTGCAACCTATTTCCATTTTTAAGCCCTTAGGACTAGTCTGCAATCTGCCAAAGGGAAAGTTAGACAAAGCTAAAGTTAATAGAACCCCAATTCTCATTTAACTGTGGGTGTAAGGATGGTATTCCAAGATTTCATACTGCTTAAGTACACTTTGCTGTAGTTGGTTTTGAGTCAAGTCTATCCCCTGTGTGTTCTCATACAGCCCACAATATATTTTTCTATCAGGGCCTGACTCACTGGCCTCTTTTCCCCACAGAGATGAAGAAAAAGGGCACTCAAAAGACATCAGACTTCCCTTTGGGCATGCATACTTCAGGAAGCATGCAGAGGCATTTTCCTCTGCTCCTTTGGTCCTTGGCTGCTGTGCCACCGCAGCCAGCTGAGGGACAGCTCCCGCATCCCACCTCCTGTATTGGGAATTCTCCTCTTCTTCCTCACTTAATGGATGAGGCACATCCCTCATCACCACACGTATCCAAGCAACCTGTCTTGGCTTAGCTTCTCCCCTTACTGTGGGCTTCTCCAGCATGCAGTAACACACAAGCACCTCTTTTAATAAAGAATGACTTCTCTCTACTGTTTGTAAAGTATGAAGCAAATTCGCCACAGGAAAGTGCCAAAACAAAAAACCTCCTGTTCCAGTCATTGGATTCAGTGAGTCCTTTGGTGTACAGGTCTCATGAAAGACACATTAAAATAAAAATACAAGTTTGCATTTTAGAATACTAAATAAGTCCCCAATAAGACCACAGCTGTGAGAAAAAGTGGTTTAACTTTCTCATTGTTCCTCCTGAAGTTTCATATTTTCCTGTAATATCTCTGTATATAGTTGAGGTACTCCATACACTTGTGTCAAGGGTTGCCTCACTAACTGTGCACATGTGACAGATGTGGTTTGAAAAAGTTATGCAGAGTAAGGGAAGGCAGTATCCTGAATCTACATTGATTAATATGTGAGACACACGTGTACAGAGTAAATGTGCCACGTGGCACTGTAAATGAAGATACAAGAGATTACAAAGTTTCAAGTAAAAATAAGTTAGAAATACTAAGGAAACTATTTTCATCAATTAAAAAATTCCATAAAATGATATAATACAAATCTATGAAATCTAAATGAGCTGCCAAGTTTTTAAAAATACATTTCAATGTTACCAACATTTTGAATTTTTTTTAAAGATGCATTGAAAGTATTAAAATATTCAGTTATAACATATCCCAAATAAAATGCAATGATTCTCAATTTGGCATTATATCTGATATTTGCATTAAATGTTAAATTATAAACATTAGAGCATTTATCAAAATGTCAGATGATAATGCTGATAACTTCAAAGATTTTATATTTACTGAGAAGCATGAAGAACTTAGACAGCCAATTCTGATAGAAAAATCAAACTACAATTCAAAGCCCCCAGTATTCTTCAGAACAGGTTTTTCTGCCTTTTATATAGTAGCTGTTAATGTCATTGTCTTTGGTTTGGTGTTCAATCATGTAAAATTTTAGATATTCTAGTATATTTAAATATGAACTGTCTTACCAGACAAACATAATTTTCAAATATATTTGAATATATTCAAAAGAAAGAACTATGAAACAGGAAAGGAGAAAAGTGGAAAATTACTTAGAGTAAGAGCATTGGTGGAAATCAATGAGGACAAAGTAGAAAACACCCAAACCAAAAGCAAATTATATTGGGATTTTCAAAATTGTTCGTTGTTAAAAGTGCAAGCCTAATGTGGAATAACTCAGTATCTGAGCTAATTTTGCAACTAACAAGAGCAATTAAAATAAACATACATTAATTTGCATTGTTTCTTTAAAGCATTGCGATAGGAAAATAATTAAATTTACCTTTGCATAGTCTCTTAAGAGAGGGTGCTGCACTTGGAAATCAGATTCAGTTTATGCATATCTGCATACCAGATAATCAGCCAGACAGGGACAGCTGCAGCTTGAGGGGGGAAAGGGGAAACAGCCTCCACATGGGAACCCCAGCAAAGAGCCCCAGCTGCTCTCCTCCTTACCACCTGGGTGGTGCAGACTGCCCAGCTACCACCAAACCTTTGCCCTCTCCCCAGTAAACTCAGCCCTGCTGTACTTGCTGTGCTTCTCTTTCTAAAAAAAAAAAAGCCTAAAAATCATAGGGCAGACACACAAAAATGCATCAATAGCAGAATTGGATTAGTGACTGCTGACAGGGAAACTAATTTCATATTACTAACCTTACACTAAGAATTGAATCAATGCTAATATGAACTAAACTGCACATGATGTACCCATTACTGAGATTTCATAATATGGGATTAGAGCTCCAACCTCCTATGATTTTATTTGAGATGAGAAATACAAGCAAGGATTATGAACAAGCACAACATGCTTTGAAACAGCTTGCAGGAGATGCTCAGTAAACTTGCATACATTTTTACATGCATATCAATAGTGGGAAAGGTACTACTCAAGATATGCACAACAGTTTTGGATCCATAAATTTTAAACCACCTGAAAAATGAAATAGTGACTATAGCTGCTATTAAATAAAAAATGAATTTCTAAAATATCCAGCTTTTCTTTCAACAAATCTATGTCTTTTGCTATTAAAATTACTATTTATCTAAAAAAAAAAAAATAAATTTGAAAAAGGTTTAAATTTTTGTTAACATAGCTTTTCTGCAGCTGTAATGGTTAAGTATAGACAAACAGCCTGAAGACATAGGTAGTCTCTTTATTTTCTAATCTTCTATTAGACAAGTTGAGAAAATTAGGAAAAGCAGGTAGTTTTCAGATTCAGGCTTCCATGAGACATTTTCCTTGTCAGAGAAGCTAATGTGAAAAATATCCTACACCTTTATTGCAACTCCTCAAACTAATCACTACTGCACTGCATATGGGCCACAAAGCTGCATTTTATAATTGTTGTAATCCAAGTCAAAAAAAATACCCCTGCATTCACTGTTAGGATGTTATGCTAACCTCATACAAAATAATTAGATGAAGCAAAATCCCAGGCTGGAACAGGTCAGGCAAAGAATCATTTGCTTAAGTTAAAATGTTTTTCAGTTACTTGGGTAAACAGGCAGGTGGCACAATTAAAGGCCAGAAGAACTGATAAGCTAAGAGACTTTGTGACAGAGAAAGATTTTTTTGGAAACAGAAATGAAGAGATGTGGCAGCAGAAAGACTGTAAGTAGACATAAACCCAAGGTCTGTGCTGATTCCATTATTTTTTGGTAACCTGGGAAGGCTTGAATGTCACTTCCCAGACTCATCTATTAAAAAACCATGTATATGCATCTCATAGTGATGATGGTTGTGTTTAACCTCAACAGGAGATCTTTATTTGGGGGGAATCAGCCTCCAGCAGTAGCAAAATGTTTTTATTCTTTTTATGTCAGTTGTCAGTAGAAGTCCATGGGTAGTCAAAGTTGATGGTTTTCTAAAATTTCCAAGAGGGCATTGAATATGTAAGAGATAGCATAATCACTTTGGTTTGAGCATATGCAGGATTCATGGATTTTAAACATTCTTGTACAGGGAACATGTGTTCATAGATTTTGGGTTATGGCTCTGGTGGTTTAATTCACTACATAAACAATTAAAGTAGTTAAAATAAATTGTTCTTTGGCTTCACTGGCTACAGGCAAGACCACCATTGGCCATAGCAGAATATTACCTGCTTCAGTCATATGAAGTCAACCACCTACCTAAGTTTATGTTGCCCTACTCTCATTACTTGCACATTAAGTATGCTTTTTCTTATAATTTTAAATGGCTTTCTTAAAGCATGAATAGACATGTCTCTTGACTAAGAACCACAGAAGTGGAGCCACCAGATCTGACACTGAACTTCTGAGACGCTATCAGAGCGCCAAGCAGTGGTGGAGACACCACAGGCTACCAAGGCAGATCTGCAGATGCATGCAGGGATGTACCCAGCAGGACCAGAACCCTGCAGTGGGAAGACAGGTGGGAAACAAAGACTTTGCTCAATTCTCATGCCTGTCAAATTGGCATGATGTACAGCTACCTGGGAAGAACTAGCAAACAACCAAAATACAAAAGCTCTGAAAAGATCATTTTTGAACACAGGCTTGCACTGCAGACTGAAACTTTACAAGAGCAGGTTTTTCTTCTGGGTTATCTCTTGCTCTCAGTGATTTTAGAACTTTTGTTCTGAAATCACAGAGATAATGGAGGCTCATTATACAATTTTTGAGTTACTTGCAGCACAAAACCTCATTGGAATTGGAATGGTGTCTTTAATTAGCTCCTTGATTTGCTATTTGGGATTTCTGTGGATTAGGAGAGAGATTAAGAACTGCTAACACTCTTGCATGTGACCTTCACTCGCATTTTAGTGGCCTCTCTAAATGAGAAAACAAGGAAAAGTGAAGGCGGGATATAAATGTATTTGTGGAGCTCCTATTTTATCTTCTGAAGTATGCTTACTCATTCTACTTACAGTATTTATCTGTAAGTAGCTCCCCATTACAGTTGTTCTAATTTCTAGACCACAAAGGTAATGTTAAGAAATCAGATAATGTAATTCCTCCCTCATCTCCCCCTTCAAAAGCAAGGCTACACTGAAGCTTTGCTGTCTCTCAATGGTCTTCCACTCTAGTTCCAGCACCCTGGAAATCCCTCACATGCACAATCCCTTTCTGAAGTAGCTCCTCCTGGGCTGTTCCCCTCTTCAAAAGGGCTACAGCAACATCACCCACAGGCTGGCGAGCACTCTTGAACATGAAGGAACCACAGAAAAAAATTTGGCTCACTCTGAACCTAGAATAAATTTTAATTAAAAAAAAAAAAGAAAAAAACTGCCAACGCTATGAGAATGAGGCTCTGCTTCCCATGCAATTTCACTCCATTCCCAAGGTGCTGTGGGCAGCAAAACTAGTTAAGATGCTTCAAGCAAGATAAAAGTGAAACTAATGTACCACAGACAGCATTGTCTGCAGGCACAAAGCAAGTAGCTTTGTAAATATGTTATAAAAATAATACAAGGTTCAATTTCACTAATCTTAAGGTCAAGTAAACTTTGTTTGAACTTAAGAAGAACAGTTTCCCTTTGAAATTCCTGCTTATTACTCAATTGTCACATTTAGAAAACCTCCTGGGTAATATGAAAAAGTCCTTGCTGTCACAGCTTCCTCCATGAAGACAAACTGAGCATTTCACTAAAAGGATATTTCCACTTTTCTTAAAGTAAGTTTTTTTTGCTGGAGTGTGCACCAATTTTTTAGACATCTTGAGACCAAATAGTTTTAATTTTCTTTTTTTTTTTTCCCCCTTCACGAAACAGTAACAGGCTTTACTAAACTCAAGCATGCTAAAAACTTAATACTGGTAGAGATAAAAACAAACCATTAAGTAATTTTATAAAATGACTCATTTCAAAGCTGTTGAAATAATACCGAATTAAAAATTCTACAATAGTTTATGGTAGACTTTTTTCCTAGGGCAATGAATCACTTCCATTCTTCTCTATGTAATTAATATTTTTCTCTTATAAAGGAAAAATATAAAAAAATATACTGCTAAAGAATCTGAAGGGAGCCAAACTGGCCAGACAGCTCATTAAAAAGTTATACTCTACAACTTGTGTCT
Organism: Irena cyanogastra; assembly: GCA_013397155.1. Lineage (NCBI taxonomy): Eukaryota > Metazoa > Chordata > Aves > Passeriformes > Irenidae > Irena > Irena cyanogastra. Next base: position 76,305 of record VWZV01016217.1, read on the forward strand.
TCTGTGGAGACTATGCAAGCAAGATACAAACATTTAAAAATAAGAAAATAAAAAAATGCAAGGAATTCACAGGCATACTTTTAATTAAATTTATCTGTAAAAAGAGAATATTCTTTAAAGGTATAGATAAGGCTTTCACCTTCAGAACTGTCAAATGTCTGTGGCTTTCCAATTAAGAGAGGTGATCCTACTTCCTCCTCTCCCTAAGCATATATTAATGATTTTTCTTATTATGAAGTTTCAAAAGCACTCCAGAAGTTGAATTATTGGATCACTAATAATTTTAATTTTAAAAATATTGTCTATTTCAAAAATTTTTCTTCTAATGAAGCACTTGTTCTTTCATTAGCCTTCATTTCCCTAAGATACATCATAGTTAATTTAATGTCACATGCTTATGTTTCTACCCCTGAATATCCATAATTTCCAGGGAACAATCTACTTCCTGTGATATTTCCTGTTTTCTAAAATATGACCATTATTCCACTATTACTACAGGTACTAACTAAACTTTGCACTGAATTGAATACCCCCAGAGTTAACGTGTTCATTCATCCCAAATAAAAATGAGCACATCCTTCACCACAGAGTAATTCCAAATTGCAAAAGGGCCAAATACATCTGTATTTCCTGTCTACTGTGAGGTGAAGCTTTTCAATATCCCACTCTCAAGCACAATGTTTCACATCTGTTGTTTTCCACTCAGTCACAATTAGCCAAAACACACGAGCATCCTCATTTTCAAAGTAGGATGAGCAGTATATACAGTAAAAATATAAACACACATTTTATTTAGAGGCAACTTCCCTGGTCACATTTACTAGAAGGCTAACCAGTCCCTAGAGTAAGGGGGATTCCTTTATATCTGCCTAAATTCTTTAAACTTGCTGTTTTTCTAAATACTTTCCTCTTTTTTTCCTAGCATACTACCAGCTCTCCAGGTTTCTCTTAGAAACAGCTTCACTTTGAGCCCACTTGTTTTACCACACTACACACTAAACCAGCATATTCATGGGATGAATACAAATCAAACAGACAGAGTTCAAAGGAAAGGAACTAATTTTTGACACTGAATCACCAACTGTGTGTTAAATTTAAACAAATATTTTGAAAGTAGAGCACAAAAATACCATATGGAAAACCAAAACAATATGATTAAGAACCTAAATCAGACAAACATTAGTTAGTTATAAATTCAGAACACTACTTGGACCAGAGAAAAGTTTTCTTCAGATTATTGCTTGAATGTTTGTATTTTCCATTTTTGTCATCTAAACTCATCCAATAATTTTGCCTTAGAATATTTTAGGTATTCAGAGTGATACTCTGTGTCTTCTCTGGAATGTGTAGGTAGGAACTAAAACTTTAGACAGGTTTATTATCTGTTAAACCAAAGTCCACTAAGTTTTCTTTTCTCCATACTAATTCTTTGACCCAGCAAGGCAGATTTCTAGTGTATTATATATCACACATTCTACCACAACGTACAGCACTGCTCCTGCTATTACCTACTTTCAATGAATACTCCTTAGGCTGAGATTGCAGCCCCTTCAAGGCATAGCAAGGGGTGTTAACACACACATAATCACTTGTAAAACTCCTGTTTCAGAAATACCTTACATTAATATTTCCATAAAAAAATAGCTGCCCTTGCACAAGGATTTTCAACTTAGAAAAAACACTTCTATTTTTTCATATGCTACTATATGTGCTTTTAACCAGAAAAACCAACTAAAATGTTTAAAAAAAGAAAGGGGTTTAATTTGTGACGTAGTGCAAGAAAGTTCTCCAAGTATCTGGGACAGGAAGTGACTGCTTTATTGAACACACAATGCAAAGAAGGAAGGAACTCTTTTTTGCAGAAAGACATATGTGTAAATCAGCAGTAAGATGCACCACCCCTTTTCAGTGGGGAGCAAGCAGTAATTTAAAGTAACCAAAAAGGATTCCAGAGCAGAATATTTTCATCCTGTCTGTACAACGCAATACATGAACTGCCCCAGTCCTCAGGCACTCACAGATTCAGTACAAAAATCCTTTGAAAGCAAAGCTCTGCATGGACTGTAGGGTCTCAGATCAGAGACAGTACAATACTAAGCAGAGATCCTGAGGGTGATTTTTTTAACATGATCTTCTTCCTTCATACACACCTAACTGTATTTCACTGCATAAATGCAGTCCTAAATGCTGCAGCATAAGCCACAGCATAGGTCACAGTTGAGACAGCCACAATACACAGAGTATCATCACACAATTTCAGAAAGCTTCAACCTATACACAGTAACACCTTACCACTTCAGAAGGCTTCAAGCATCAGCCCATGCAGAGCAGCATCACATAACTCCAGAAGGCTGCAAGACTCTACCCCTCTTGCTCTTTAGCCCAACCTTTTATACCCCTCATGGCTCATGCATTGCACCTGTGTGCCCTCTGTTCCCTTTGGTGGTTGGTCACACCTGGGCACTCCATGTCCCATTGCTGTCAATGCTGCTCACCTGCTGCTCACAGCTGTACCCACTGGGGATCAGGCTCTGCAGCAGCCCCACTCCCAATCCCCACAAACTGGTACCTACACCTAACAAATACATTTTTTTCAAGCATAAGATCTTTATATAATTATACACTGATTTTGGTCCTCTAGGGCAGACTTCTAGTCATATTTGCTGAATGGGAGGTTTAGGTTTTTAAGATAATTAAAGTAATACTTAATTAACAATCCCTACACCTCGCTGGAGTTTTAGCATCAGGTTCAGCCTCTTTTTCCTGATCCGATGTAGATTAGTGTAATTAATTTTCATTTGATTCTCACTACGGTTCCAAAAGAGAGTTTATTTAAAATCAAGTAAATTTCATCTTGGGAAAGCATCCCACAGGCAGAAGAGAAAAAAAAAAAATCAGTTGCAAATGCACAGAATATTAAGACAAAATACAAACCCTATCATAAGAGATGAAGGAAATGTGAAGACTGTCAGCAATTGTGATGTTCAGGCTGAGTTTTCCCCAAACTGCTGCTCTATGTGGCCTTTGCATCATGTGAGTGAAGGGGAGAAGGGCTGTGGGACCAGGCCTGCATGCCAGCAGAACCCCTCAAGGGAGCTGTGGCAAAACCCAGCAGTGATGCTTCCCCTGTTTAGTCCCCATTGCTTTTAGTCTTCTAACTTCTAACATTGCTCTGGTTTACTGGCAGGAGGCTATGATGCACACTCTATATGGCTTTCACATCCTGGAAAGCAAAACACTGGTTAAATAGGAACACAAGTGTGCACATTCCCATCAGATGTACTCTCCACAGATGGACTGCATACTGCTTGCCCATCAGCATAGGATCCCATACAGAATTGAACTCTTTAAGAAGTTTTAAGCTCCACTGCTGTGCTGGTTACCAAAACAGGCACTCAGAGAGGCAACACTTCTGACATCACAGAAGTGGAAAAGGAACTATCATGGAAGGTTGGACTTTGACAGCTCTATGAGGAGTTGCAGTACAATCTCAATTGTACAAACAGCAATCTCAAACACATTTCTTCTGTGATGGTAAATGAGGCTGTGTGTCCTGATTCATATGAATATGAGGGGTATAAAACATCCAGAGTATTCCATGTCATCATGTTGAAGCAAGACAACCTATAGCAACTACAAACGTGGAAGAGTGAGATATTGGGTTTTGATACTGCTGTTGCCAGGACTGCTTGGAACATTTCACTGGCTCATGACTATAGCTCCTGACTCCTTTTAAGTACAACAAAATGAAGTAGCATTTTAGTAGATATTCCACTACCAGCTGGATATGTTCCCCAAATGGACAAAACTTTAACTAAAGTAACCACAGTGATGGCTGATGGCGGTCCAGCTGTCCATAGGCTGCAACATATAGCAGCAAAAGAAAAGCATGCTGGATCTGGTAACTCTTTCAAGCTGTTGGGTTCACAGGCCTGCACACAACTGAGCTGTGTCACAGCATGTCACTTTTCCACAGTGCTCAGATGTAAGCAGGAAAACTTTTAGATGCTGGTCCAAAGCTGTGGCGACTTTTTCACATTTTTCTGAATTGATTCAGAGAAGGAACAGTGATGCATAAAAAGAAGAAAAATAGCCTGAGTAACTGCAATGGCTATCCCTTGCAATCAATCCTGGTATCATTTTCAGGTCATCTTTAGCCAATCTCATTAGAGCTCTCAGAAGAGTTTCATTCCTATTGACTGAGGAAACATTCTAAAGACAATTGATTAGGAAAACATATTCAAGAACATCTCCTGTGGGAGTGGAGTTATTTCTACTGTACATTTCTAAGCCCATTTTTCAGCACTAGTAGGTAGCACGTTGATACCTATGTCCAGGTAGCTGGGATGATGTGTAGCTGATACAGATGAGATACACAGACTCCAGACAATATTTGTGGACTGGATAACAGAAATCATGCACTTTTTCACTACTTCTTCAGTGACTGACTGTCTCCAGCTACTGTAAGGCTCAGATTTTCCAGGATGGTATGGCAGGTTTAGACTGTTGTTTTTCCTTCCCTAAAGGCTGACCATACAGTCACTCAGCAACAGTCTTTCAACAAGTTTCCTTCCTTGATTTTCTATTATATAAATAATACTATTTATAACATTTATGTAATAATTGTTCTATTGTGTTCACCTTCAGTATAACAAACAAGTTAAAATAGGCTGTACTAGAAAACAAACAATATGTCTGAAATGCAGTATGATGCAGCCTTGACACCAGCAGACATAAATGCTGCCGTACTTCAAAGTCTTCTGCTTGCCAAGTTTCTTCCTAAGATCTCCAAGAATTCAGTCAGGCCAGCTCAGTGCATATGTTCAAGTTGCTGCTGCTGTGTGGGTACTTTCCCAATGTGAACCACACTGACAGAAATAATGCAGAAAAAGAACTCACATAGCTTTTTCACCATTCAAACCATTTAATATACAGACCACTAGTTCTACTGCAACCACTAGTGTGAATAATGTTTTTTTAAAGGTCAGCAGTTCTACCTAATACTACAAAGTTCTCCAAAATACACACTCAGATTTGGCCTCTCTCTGTAAAGACACCACATTTAGATGTTACTCTAGCACATATATTTATAGATAAATCACCCAGCAGATACCACTTTTTTTTGAGGGCTGGCAGATATTATAACCTTCTTTTGTGCCCACATGGAAATAATAGCTTGACTTCCACCATGGTTTGAATATTCTCAGTAACTGGAAACTCACCGTTTTTCCAAAGCATCCTCCTTCCACATTGTGTAATATTGACCAGAATATCCATGAAATAGCAAAGAACTTAATAAAAGGTCTATAAGTTATGCTCCTCTTCCCCTCTCTTTGTGCCTATCTCCAGATACCTGTAGGACCCAAAATCTGTGGTGCTCTTAAGGGTTGTTTTCTCTCCCTTATATACATGAAGAACTGTACAATGTTCAACGTGCCATGGTTACCTCCTATGTTCTGAACTCTTCTTTCTGGACTTAGGTGAACTAAATTTTAAAAGGATCTGGGGAAATGTCTACAAATCGCCTCAAAACTACCTGAATTGAAAGCATTTTCCAGAGCAAGTCACTTGTTTAAACTGACTGAACACTTGGACAGCAGACACCAAGAGGAGTAGCATTATCTACCTGTCAGTATATGCCAGATGCTGCAACCAAGGAGAGATGTGACCTTCCAACCAGAGGTGCCTATGATAATAAACAGATATAATGCAGAAAACAACAGGAAATAAAAGGCAACTTTGTTAATCTAATAAAATGAAATGATGACATTTGTGTGTCCAGTATTGAATCATGAAGGAGATAGTGTTATAAGAGAAAAGGGGAGAATTCATACACAGTTTCTTTTTTCACATTTTAAAAGTTCCTGTGCTACTGCTTAATGTAGGATACAGATTTTTATCTGTGATTTCTCTCTGTCTGTGTTTGTAACATCACATAAAATATTCCAGTGATGGGAAACTTTCATTTTATTACTACCAAGTATCCTGGAGCTGATTAGCAACTTTATAGTACAGTATAGTATAGTATAATATAGTACAGTATATACAGTACAGCTACCATTTACTGTTAGGGTCTCAAATCCAAACTAGCAGGACAACTACAGTTATCTAACAATCAGAGAAACATAGAAAGTCCTGGGTTGGAAAGGACCTTAAAGATTATCTAGTTCCAACCCCCCTGCCATGGGCAGGGATACCTTCCACTAGAACAGATAGCTCAAAGCCCCATCCAACCTGGCCTTGACAACTTCCAGGGATGGGGCATCCATAACTTCTCTGGGTGATCTCTTCCAGTGCCTCACCACCTCGCAATAAAGAATTTCTTTCTTATTTCTACCATAAGCCCTCTTTCTACCTTCTTTCCATTTGAATCTCTTTCCCCCTTGTTGTGTCAGTACATGCCCTTGTAAGAAGTCCTTTCCATCTTCCTTGTAGGCTCCCTTCAGGTATGGGAAGGCTGCAATTAGGTCATCCTGAAGCCTTCTCTTTTCCAGGCTGAACAACCCCAATTCTCTCAAACTTTCCTCATTGAAGAGGTGCTCCACCCCTCTAATCAACTCCTCTTGACTCTACCATGTCCTTCCTGTGCTGGGGCCCCAGAGCTGGATGCAGGGTTCCAGCTGGGCTCTCACCAGAGCAGAGCAGAGCAGAGGGACAGAATCCCCTCCCTCTCCTGCTGCCCAGGCTGCTTTGGATGCAGCCCAGGACATGTTTGGCTTTCTGGGCTGTGAGCACACACTGCTGGGTTATGTACAGCCTCTCAGCCACCAGCACCCCCAATTCTTTCTCAGGAGGGCAGCTCTTTCTGTTCATCTCCCAGTTCTGGGTGTTGCTGTGACCCAGGTGCAGCACCTTGCACTTGTTTAAACTTACCCTGTTAAACCTTTCCCATGGGCCTGTGTCTCGAGCTTGTCCAGGTCACCAACTCTTACAAGAAGCATCTACATCTAGGTTATGTCAGAAAAAATGTTGAAAAAGCACGGTTTTAATCTCAAATGAATGTTACCTTACTTTTTGGAATGCACAACTTAGCAAGACTCATCAATCCAGCTTTCCCTCCTGAATGGGCATCGCCCAGGCTGTTGCAGTAAGATTATTTGTGAGGATGCCAGCATGAGATGTTTGCAAGGAATGGTGCACAAACAAAGCTGAGCTGCTGAGCAGCCTGTGCTGGTGATTAGAGGGAGACATAACACTGTGGGTGGAAGTACCTGAGTGGGGCCCGGGAGTGACCTCATTGTAGAGAAAGAGATTTATAGTGCTGAGTGTCAGTAGTGTGTTGTGGAGATAGATTCAGTTCTCACTTTAATGTAAATCTAAGATGGCTTATGTTAAGCTAATTGTGACACAATTAACGAAAAATGGCCTAAGAGGGGATCTGGATAACTCAGTTTTCTAAGCTTAGGCTTTATAAAACCAATGAACTCTCTCTGACTTCAACTTTTTCAGCTCTCAGAAAATGTTAGAAAATGAATTTTGTGCTGTACAGAAATCACCTTATGAGCCATTCTCCTTAGTGACTGCATCTGTTTGCCATTGTCTTGTTTATAACACTTCTAAGGGGAACAATAAGCAAGAATTATGCAATTAACTGCTTGCTTAGGTGTAAATTTCCATCCTTTTTGCCAAAGAGAAGATTCTATGAAATGCAGTTCATATTTCTTAATTGGAACTACTCAACTGAGGGCACTTGGAAGAAGAAGAAAAACAAAATCAATTTTGAAAAAAAAAATGACTGAAGGAATGGTACTCTTGGGTTAACCTGGCAGTTGGAAGTTGTGAATGTAATCTCTAAAGACATCAAGGGTTACATAAAATAAAGAATTTAACAGAAAATCTCATTGAATTAAAGAACAGAAACAGGTTGCAGAAACTTCATTTCTAAAACCATATATACAACTATTGGCTGTACACGGTAATAGAAGGAGATGTGCTAGAATGCCCAAAGAAATAAAGAGTTTACAGGGGCTGTAAAAGCAGAGAGAATAAAGATAATGAGGATGATGACAAACTGAACTTGAGCTTGTTTTCAAATTAAGCGTACAAGACTTCCTGCTAAATTTGAGGTGAATGCAAGGCAAGATTTGTTCCTTTCTTAGAATATATTCTGAGTTCTCAGTTCCTTAGGATATATTCCCATTCCAATGATCTGTAAGTGCTGTAGCAAACAGGTATTAGTGTAGTACAATAAGCTCTGGCTGCACATCCACTGCTGTTATCTGCTTACAAATATTTAAACTGATAAAAAGTCCAGAGATCCTGTATCCATATTGATTTAGCTTTGAACTGTGAAACAGCTTGCAAACCAATGTCCTGTTGCCCCTGTTCCCCACACTGCACAGCACAGGATCAGAAATAGCTTTGTGTGTTCTTTTACCCATTCTTGCACTCTACTTAATCTTTCAATCCTAGGACATAATGCTAATGTTACTGATGATGATTCTAGTAAAGGATTTACATATGCCTCAATTTCAAACAACTGTTGGAAGTAATAAACTAAAAAATAAGAGATTAGAAGCAATTCCTCTTACTTCAAAGCACATATTCCAAGTATATCAGCAAAAAAAAAGTCATCTATAGCAAAGACAGAAGTTGCCAAAACCGTCATGAATTTCAGCTGTGGTGAGGAAAAATACAATCAGTTGAACATAACAGAAAACAGTGTCTCTTCAGGAGATGAAACTGCAGGAACATATGAACTTTATAAAAGGAGGCACACAGTTAGGCTTGGTCCTCTGAAGATAATGAGAATAAGAATCTCATCAAAAGTGTTATGATGGAACAGAAGGAAAACTGGACTTGATGTGGATTGCAGACAGAAGAGATGATTTGAGCCCAGAAACAAAGAAAAGACTGCTCAGCAGCAAGATGCTTTAAAGAAGGGCAAATTGGATTTATCAGTTGCATGGAGATAACCATGTAAGAGACTATTTTTATAATATAAATCAAGACATTTTTTCATGTGGGAAATTAGAATGTCAGAGGGAAAATACAGCTAAATTATTTCAGTTTACTTTTCTCTTACTTTCCTCCTATATTCACTTTGAATGCATTTCTTTTGTACACCACACAGGAAAAAAAACCAAAAAAAAAATGAAACAACAAAAAGGTATATTTCTGTTTCTAAGCGTGTTGTGTGCTGTGTACCTGCTTCAGTGAGGCCAAGGTACAACACAGGCATAAAATAACATAGAGGAAAATAGAATTTTTAACTAAATATTTGTAAAAAAGCCCATAACACTTAAGAGAAGGATATAAACCGGGTTAGGCAAGTTTCCTGGTGTAATCACTTAGATCAGTATTATGATCTTGCCCTGCTCATCTGGCATAAACCTCTTCCATTAGTCTTTGGTAGTCCCTTCTGTCAACAGGTACCTTAGTCACTTGCTCTCCATAGAGTCCACAAGTTAAACAAAATCCTACTCCAGAGCCTTTCTGGGATTTGTCTTTAGTAACAATAAAAACGAAGTAAACTTCAGCTCAAAAATTCTGATGCTGTTTCATTTCATTGAGCCTGTTGCTAAGATGACAACTTTGGGACTTCTGAGCTCACACCCTAGATTCTATCTTCTCAGGCAGCTACTTCCCCCTTTTACATCCAGAAGTTATGAGTCATATGCCTCACTGTGCCAACAAATGTCTTTCAGCCTTTTTCAGGCCGGAGAGAATAACAGCAGAAGGAGATGTTCAGGCAGATTCTAATAACCTTTAAAATCAGAATAACTGTGTGGGACAAAATTTGGTCTTAAAGGTCTTTCAGAAAACACACATTAGAAAGTAAATGCTAATTAATATGTCATTTCAGATAGCATGTCATACTGAAACACTATCTAATATCTACCAAGGAGAAGAGTTTCCAAGTCTGTCTAAACCAAGCTAAACAGAGTGAGGGTTCTTAAGCATTGGTGGCAGCAATTTATGCTAGCATGCCAAAACTTCATTATAATTTTGCATTCAGAGCGTGATCTTGCACTCCTCTTCCATAAATAAAGTCAAATCACTCACCCTGCAGAAGCTGTGAAGCCAAATTAAGGCTTTAAACAGAATATGCATTTTAAATTTCCTGAAATGCCTTTATTCTAACTTGCAGAAGTTTAGAACATTTCTCATAACCATGTTACTGCTGCTGCAGGAAGCAAGAGATGCCTTAAGCTGTTCTGTGAGCAGCCAGTTATGGGCTCTCAAAAGCATCACAGGCAGCTCCTATTTCAGATGACCTGACTGTCAGGATGTCTGGACAGATGGAAAGTAGCAGAATGCTGGATAGATATTTACAGTCTGCACTAGAAAGAGTTGTTTCCCACCAGACAGAAGGCAGGGAAATTTCTATTACCCCATAATACACACCTATGACAGAGCTTCAGAAGAAAAGGATATCAAGCAATGGATCCATGGTCTAATCAGCAAGACAGCTATGATACATTAGTTAAAGGAAGCATATTTAGTTCAAAACTGACCAGCTGATAGAGCTATCTGGCAGAAAGGTATGTTATTCTTTTGAGAAAACATACAAAATGTAATAGCAAGCATGTCAACTTGAGAGGAATATGATAGACTGTCATTGTGAAAGCTTAACTGCCAATTTGCTTTCTTACATAAGGATATAAGGGATGTCTACCATGACCACTTCAGTTATCTTATGTAACTGTAAAATGCCTGTGAACTATTAATGCTAATTTTATCCCCTTGCTAACACTAAATGTCACACCAAAACTACTGAATAATCAAAGAGAGGTTTCTTTCACCACAATAATGATTATGTTCCAGCGATGCCTACAGAATTTTAATCCCTCAAATTCTACAACAATGTGTTTGTCATAGGTGGGACCAATTAACTAACCTGAATTCTGCAGCTGTGTCTGTGATGCTCCATAATCTTTTTTTCCTACACCTGTCATTTGGTGTGATTGATGGCATGTTTGCAAATCTGTTATGATATCCAAAGGCAGGAGTTAGAGGCTATGGGCCTCTTGCATTTCAGCTCATGACATTTTCCATTTCAGAACACTTTCATAAAATATCAAAAAAAATTATTTTTTATTGCACTATTGTAATGGAAAATAACTAGGAGGGTTTTTTCTACCTTGTTTTCATCACAAACCTGAGAGCAAAGTCCTGGCTACCTGGTCTGAAAGAGGCAACAAAGCTATCTCCATTCTTGGTCTTTCCCACACATTCTTTATCTTCTATCTTTTAGTGGATTTATTCCCAGTAAAGCAGTGACACAATTCTGTGCTGTCAAAGAAATCCATAGCAGAAGTTTTGTACTTTTTCATAGTGCTTCACCCTGTTTGTATTTTAAAGGCTAGAATACAACTTGATGTTTTATTTAACACGTCCTGACAATGAATAAAATTAATCGCTGTCCAAAAAAAAAAAAAAGTTTTAACTGAATGATCTGCAAGATTTAAATACAAATGCAAACAATAACAGGTTTTAAGCCTGAAAATACCTGTAAATTTTACAGCTTTAAATTGGTGTTATTAATTGTATATATGAAGGTTAAGCACAGGGAGTATTAAAAAACTTACAAGATAAAGTGTTTAGACTATTAAACATTACAAAGCAATTTTTTTTCTAACAATTAGAGCATTAGACCAAGACTGAATATACACAGGTTGCTTTTCGTAAGCTGGTAGCCATCTGCATTACCTGGGGAAAATATCTGCATCTACTCTTCAAGTGCCTTATCAATGACATTAGAGTCAAGGACATTCTTCAGCTTTGCAAATGGATAGAAAATAGATCTTTATGTTTTGGTAGCTAAATTGTACAAGACAAACAAGCTTCAATAATAATTTCGGAGTGAAAAGACAATTTTTCCTACCTAAACTTATGTGGAGAATGTATTTAAGCAACTACAAATAGACTAGGATACTAGAAGATACATAAATGCTCATTAGTGTGAATCCAGTGAGACTGCTTATGTCTGGCTTTCAGCCCAAGGAGGAAATGGCTCAGGGGCAGAATCTTCCTTTGGAAAGTTATTCACCTCACATGCCTTCATTACCATCCCTTGCTGGATGAGCCACCCGTTCCACAAGCATCTCTCTCTATTATGGCCAGTGCCTGGGACAAGATGAGACCTTTTACAAGGGAAAACACCAGGAACATAAATTCTACACTAAATGTTTGTCAGAACAATCATGATACAAATATCTTGGGTATGCCTACCATTTGTCAGGCCACCTACATTTGCCTTCTCATGTGTATCAGCCATAGAAGACAACTAAACTCCCTAAGGCAATTTTAAGGGGGTTCTAGATGAGATTTTATGAATATTCCTTCTCCCACATAACCTGAAACAAGATTATAACTTTTCTCCCTTACATTTTAAATAAATTAAATAAAGAATAATGCTAGAATCCTAGAGAAGCTATAACATTAACTCATAGTTTTAAAGTTTCATTTCAATTATATGAACCCTATTAAAAAGAGCAAAGCTTAAATATTTGAGGGGGCAAAAGAATTTGGAACATTTCAAAAAAGTTTGAAACACATTTCTAAAAATATAAGAACCCATATCTTTGGGATCATTTCTGTACTTGTTAATTCATTTTAAGTGAAAATGGTTTTCATTCAATGTTATCTGTATTTTAGCTCCTGTGCACCTGATGTTCTTAAACTGTCTTTATTTACCTACATATACTGTACACCATGTTGTCAGTCTGAAAATCACTGTATCATCTTATTTTTGTCATTTATGGAAAACTTCAAAAGTCTAGATTTTTAATTCAGTTTGGAAAAGCAAATCTGTGATTTCTGCTTCAGGAGTGGGCAGCATATCCATCAGTAAGATCTTCACAACCACTCTGGTTGGTTGGCTGAACATCAGCAGGAAAGCTGCATGAATTCTCAAGCATTTTAGACATGAGAATTGTGCTGTAGTCCACAAGATTTTCTTTTTAGATAATATTTTTTTTTTCTCAGTGAAGTCATGATTTCAACTGGACCCAACAACATCACAAGCAACCCTTTGTACCAATATTCTGAGTAGACTTGCACCACACAACATATACAGCTCTATATTCAGAACAGAAATTTATTTTCAAGCTTTCAAGCTTGGTATTTGATATTAGAAAACACTTGTGAGGTATGGTGAGTCATTTGCTTTATGTTCTTATAGAGTTGAATAAAGATGGGATTTTTTGGTAAATATTAATTTCAGTATTTTCATAAGAACAACATGGCAGCATAATTCAGTTTAAAGAAAATGAATAATTTCCCTACTCTTCTCAAAAAAAACCCCAATAAACCAATACAAGAAGTGAGTTCTGTGATGGCTTGCAGCAAGAAACTACAACCATGTTGTTTTAACAACAAAAGATCAAAAACACGTGAGACTACCTCGATGCAAGAGGAATATTCACACAGGAACAGCTCTGACTAGGACTGTTAATAAAGCACATAAAGGGTTACCAAGACTCAGGGCACTCCAGAGCATTCTGAGAAGCAGACAGGTGTGGGTAACATGCCCACCATGGCAATGATGCACTGCATAAATTCTGCTTCTCTGTGCAACAAGCAGCACATGCAGTCACTGAGGTACCTCCAAAGGGAGCCACACCAGCTCCTTCATAGTTCAGTTCAGTGATTAGCTGGAGCTAGTTTTGCCATAACTAACTATAATGATGTGCCACATCACAATGGGGTCTCTGTGAGCCCACAGATCTTCAGGCCTTTGCAAAGGAACATTGAACTTTTTTTCTAGCTAGCATTACAAATTCTTAAGGTTCCTGGAGTCAGTCTAGTACCCTGGTAGATGAAGTCCTCAAATACTTGGGGGAACATTAAAGAAATGATAAAAACACCCCTGCTTAGGCTCTTCAAAATGTCTCCCTTTAGTTTTCTGCCACCATGACAACTTCCAGAAAAAACAGACAATGTACACAGATCATGCATCTGGTGTAGGCATAGTAAGTAGTTTTTCATAGTTTCCCTAAACTCAATTCTAAGCCTATGGGACAGCTTATCTTTTTATTTTCAGTATGTTTATTGTGTTTTCACAAGAAAGCTCCTTGGCAAGTTGTTGAGACTGCCAAAAAAGAAGGCAAGTGAAGTGAATGTGCAGAAGTGAAAGCCATCCAACCAGAACAAGAAATGTACTCCGGGCCTATACTGACTTCTGGATGATGGCTAATGCCCAAAGCAGGTGGCTGCAGCAGTGGAAGAATTGGCAAGGCAGGGGTAAACCCACCTGGGCTGCTGCACTGTGGCCAGACACCATGGCATAGGTAGAAAACGTGACTCAGAAGGGACATGATGTAGATGCCCAAAAGTCATGGCACTGAAGAACATTGAAGGAAACAGGTAGATAAGGTTGGCAAAATTGAAATAGCTCAGACAGACCTAGACTTGGAGCAGAAGTATGAGCTGTTTGTAGCTTGGTGGCTCCGTGAAACATCAGGACATCTAGAAAGAGATGCAACACACATACAGATGTGCTTGTGATCGAGGGGTGGATGCTGATTTCATCCCAGTTTTGGCTACAGTGAGCAGTGCTGGCACAGTATCAGAGCTGTCTCTCCAACATTCCACCTCCCATCAGTAGGCTGGATATGGGAAAATCCTTGGAGGGGACACACCTAGCTGACCCAAACTGGCCAAGGGAATATTCCATTCATTACTTACAATGTTGGCCTTCCCAAGAAACCATTACACATCTTGACAACCAACTACACAACCATCACCACAATCTCTTCACAGGTAGTGGATAAATATTGTCTGATGATGGGGAAATACAGAGTATTTTTTTTTCTCTTTGCTTGTTCATGCACATCCCTTTGCTTTTGCTTTAGTAAACTGCCTTGTCTCAACCTATGACTTATCTTCCATCTTATTTTCTCTCCTCCTTTGTATTTCCCCCTGTACAGCTGAGAAGGGGGACTGGTACACCAGTTCAGGGGGTACTTGGCATCTAGTCAAGGTCAATCCAGCACACACTGTAGGAACACTAATAATTAAATAACATTCTAATGGCCAGACAAGATATTCCACCTGATCCAGGGGCAACCGAATGAACTTTAGTGAGGTCAAACTAGTTGGATTCACTTGGCTTAAAATAGCTAGGATACAGATCAGTGTTAAAATTTCAGCCCAGAAAAAAAATTAGGATATTAAACTATTTTGCAGAGGGATACATATATCTGCAGCTACAGTAGACAAAATACAAAGTACAATCAGTAGCTGGGTGAAGAAGCAATTTCCCTTGATGGTACAGTTATAAAGCAAGTACATTACAGTTGTTGTTAGATCATTAATCATTTTTACTACAGTAGTGCCTAAAACCATGCAAAAGATGAGCCTCGTAGGATTTTGTAGTATGCAGACACAGAGCAAAAGACCACAGCTATCCTGAAGAATTTATAGACTAGGAAAACAATATAGGTACCTGAGGAGAAAGTGATGCGAAAAATGAGCAGTGTGAACAAAGCAATCACAGAAGATGTTAGGTTTGCAATGGGAATGAGCCCACAAGATGCTGAGAAGGGATGAGGGGGAACAAGGGAGCACTAGGAAGCTCAAAGAGAAAAGACAAAGAATCATAGGTGAGCAGGACCAGGATGGATACACGTGGGACAGACAGAAGTGAAGTAAAACTGAGGTGAAGGGTGTTGGCAGAGATTCACAGCAGACACTCACTAAGTAGAGGGGCAGAGGCAAGCCTGTCAAAAGTGCAGAGATAGCTGAAGACTGTAGGTAGCCTGCAACAACAGCTGGGTGGACTCTCTGGACTCTGTTTTCCCTCATGGTTGTCCTAGAGTTGGTGAGAGTTCCTCAGTAGGTCAAGAGGTATTTGGAAACTGGATGGATGGCTGCTGGATATATCTGAGACAGATGATGCACTGGTTTGTTCTTGTATATGCTCTTACATAATTGTGTTTATATATCACCACATCACAGAAAATAATTTATTTGCCATTTTGGACCACAGAACTATAAAAATAAAGCACATATGACACCTGCCTCAAAAATTATACTAGCTGTCACTCTTTGATTGAAACAAATCAGCTTTGTAATCAAAAGAAAGTGAAATTAGGGACTTCATTCTTGAACAGATATTACCAGTGTATCTCAAAGAATTAGGATAACTGTCAGTCATAATACAGTTTTGCTCTTCAATATTTACTGATATATTTTCTCTGCCCCAAGCACAGAGTGAGGAGGCAGTGAAAATCAGACTGAACATAAAATCTTTTCAGCAAGCAGCAATTACATCTGACAGTGCAAAATTAACAAGAACACTGGAGATAGTGTGGGTTGTTTTTTTTTTCTCCCTTTGGTGTCACCAGATAAGTTACACAGCAGAGAAGCAAAAGGGCATATTATACTGCATGCAAATTCATGGTAAAGCACACATGGATACAATTTCCTAGGAAAAAGCCTGTTCCTGTGGTCACCTTCATGAAGGGAAATCTCTGATTCCACAGAAGTCTGTGGAACTCCTTTGGTGGGTCTGGAAGGCTCTGGTTTAACGACCTCCATGAAAAGTTATTTTAAAAGTGTTCTTTATCTACTGAGCAGGGATCCAACCTAGAAATAGTGAATATAAAAATCTCTTGATTCAAGCAGACTAAGAGATGTTCCTAGAGCAATCCTTTCATAAAGGAGTCTAAGATCAATAAAGCAGATGAATAAGAGATGTGGTTGCACACATGCATAGGGAGAAATTAATTTTATCTCTGTGGCTAAAATTGAAAAACATAAGAAAAAAAAAAATTTCTATTCTGGTGGCAATGTTGTAAAAGGAACAGAAAATTAAGGATAGCTGCAGAATACGGATTTTTTTTTTTTAAATCCTTGAACTTTCTCTACCTTACTCAAAAGAAAAGAGATCCATAATCTATTTTATTTAGTGCATACATTCTATCAAAAAGAGAAAATATTAAAGCAGTCTTCGTTCTGTCAGCCCTGGAGTTATTGGCCTGGAGCTGAAATAAATGTCTGGAAACAAGCAAAATGCACACATTGTCATGAAACATGGTCATCCACTACAAAATCATCAAAATAGGCAACCGACCCTCTGTCACTTGATGTCTTATTCATAATTCAGGTCACTCTTTAATTTAAAGCATTTTAGATCAACACAAGAATAACTTGGTGAAATCTAATGATTTTTGGATGTTATCAATGTTTTCTGAATAAAAATATCTGTACTAGGTACAAAACCAAAACAAATGAGATAATTGTACATCAGGAATTACTTCTCCCACAGCTGAGAAAAGTTCAGCTTTTTTGCAGCAATTTCCCTGATACTTCCCAGCTTTTCACTGACCGTTCCTTTCAGTTCATCCTCTATGATTTTTTTTCTTTTAGCCTCTTTGAGGAAGATTCTTCTAATATGACTGGCATACAACTATTTAACAATCGTTGTAAACTGTAGCTGAAGCTGAGGAGTGCAGTCACAATATTTTCTGATTGTGATATCTGCCATTCACTTGACTGTTTTGGTAGAAGACATTTCTCCCATGTAGACAGCAAGAATGTTTCTTTCTCTACATCTTTATTCTTTGTTACCAATAGCTTCATGACCATCTTCAAATACACCTTCTATTGAGGCAGAGTGCAAAGCCAAGCCGAACAAAGAAACACTGCGGCGTTGTGAAAATAACTTCTGCATGTTTGCAATCACAGCAAACTGCTATTAAAATAAATGTTACAGGTTTTCAGATAGAGAAAGAAAAGCAATGAAGCTATATAGGAGCAAGAAAGCAAATAATAAATGCAATCAAGCAGCCCACCCAGGAAAAACTCCTCGGTCCTGTCCAGTCCACGACACAACTGCCAAGATGGAGAACAGAAAGATGAGGGAATACCAAACCTTTGAGGTCTTTGGGAAAGAGGTGGAGACAGAAGTGTAGTGAACAGTTCAGAGCTTCCAGGGCAATGACCACAAAAGCTGTCAGCTTGACCATGGATAATACAAGGAACATGAAAGCAGGAAAGGTGTTTTCTTCTTATCAGATATGGAGCTAACAAATGTGGGGGAAAACTTTATTTTTTTCTTACCAGCTTTTATGAATAAGTCACATGCACCAAGTCCTATTGTCGTGTGACCTTCTGCTTGCTTTTGAAGGTTAAGTAATAAGTAATGAATTATGAATAATTCATAATTAATGAATAAGTAATGATCCTTTTCAGAGTGACTGGGATTGACTTGCTGATAGCAGTGTTTCAGAAAGAAAAAGCTTGCAGTGAAAACAGGATCATTCTGTTCAAAGAACGTGAAGAAAAGATAGATGGATAAAGGCTCTACGTAAAACTCTTAACAGAGAGGTGGAGGAAGCCAGGTTTATTTCTAGGAACTGTCTTAGAAGCATCTCTGTGGGAATAGGGGATTAGGTATAATTTCAACCTCCAAACTAAAAAGTAAGTTCTTAAGTATGAAGAAAGAGAAACTCTGTTCCTCTTTTCTTGGAGAGCCTTCAAAAAAGGGAGCTTGCTAAGAATCCATGCAGGGAGTACTGGACAAGTGTGTGTCAGTCTGTGTAGGCTTAGCAATGCCTCAGGCTGGCTACACAGGAATGGTACCCAACATCTCTGTTAACAGGTTTTGTAATTCTGCAGTGTTTATCTCCGAAAACAACACTTCAGAGATGATTGACTGCTTTGTATCAATGGTGTAAGGGTAAAGGAAATGCCACTAAACAAATTTCCTCTTCAAGATCAAGGACCTAGGATAAGCATTGCTAGGTCAGATAAGTGAGAAAGACATTATCAACATAAAATATTTCTTTTTCCTACCCTGGTCTCTTCCCATTAATTTCTCTGACCCCAATAGTTCTCCTGTATCCCTGGCTCCTATATTGTGCTCCCTATTACAGCTCTGGCGATGTCTAGTACCCTTTTTTTGCAATAATCACCTGAATTTTTCATTTAGTTGAAAACACATGCCATTTGCCCCTCCAATGGACTGAGATACATTGCTTATCTCACAGACAAGCAGAGTGCACTGATGTTCTGGCTAGAAGGTGCTTACACCTACTGGAAGGAGTGCTCTTCTGGCCAGGCTTTGGAGGACACTCAGGGCAAACCCTGCGGCCACTCCACTGATGAACTTTACATCTCACAAGTGGGCCAAGAAGCACTCTGCTCTTCACTGCAGGTGAGCAAAACTAGGCACAGGCCTGAGTTTCATCTAGGGGGAAAAAACCCAGCAGTCTGCATTTCTGTAACAGGCACGAGGAAAAGTCCTGGGAGAGAACTTCAGCTTAAAATGTACCTGATTTCCTCCCTGAATTAGTTCTGTCTGTGTGAAAGAGTTAGGATTTTGAAACACAAATCGAGGTGAGTTAAGAGAGGAACTGCACTTCTACAAACTCATGTGACTATATACATATTTACTTATCTTACTAACAGTCTTGCCCAGTATAATGAAAACATGTAGTTATGAAGCTTTGTCTGAACAGCACCTCATTGAAGCTGGAGATATTTTGCTCTCCTCACAGTTCTTCTGCTGCTGAATTCACTTTCCCTTATTTTTTCATGTGCTGAATGTCACCAGGATGTCTACTGGGTAGTTTGAGAAGCAAGTCACTCTGCACTCGACTTTAGGAAAAATCCAAAATCTCACATTTGATTTGATAGACCTAAACAACATGAACTCTTGACATATGAAAAATGACAAATAGGTCATGTAGTTAACTGTGAAACTCCACTGAGTATAGTTTGAGCAAAACATCTGCCATGTATAAAAAAGGTTATGTGATGAGTTTATTTATACTTTTTTTAAGAGAAAAGCACATTTAGTTGAACTTATAAATTGTACTAATTTATTTCACACACGTGATTTTAATTTTGGATTTACAGATTGCATCAATGTATCTCATTTTCTTCACATCACATAAGGAAAATGAAATATGTATTATGCTAACATGAAACATGTTTCCCTCAAAGCACTTTCTCCTGTCCACAGTAATTAGGGTGGCAGCACCATTATTGTTTGCTGTTGCCACAGCTTCTATTTTCCTACTGAAATCCAAATTTGTTTTTGCTGTTGACTCAATTACTCTAAATAAGTTTATTTGGAACTTACTTCCAAGAAATGTTCTTAAAAACAGAGATGGAGTAAGTTTCATTGCCCAGAAGGAGCTAATTCCAAGCATTTTTTAGTAGGTCCTAATGTGGAGGCATTTCCCCACTTTTGTTTTTGGTCAGTAAATTTTATGTACTTTAATAGTGTCAGCAGAATCAAATATCACTAACTTTTCTCCAGTGACACAAACAAAAAGGTAATTGTCAAGTCTGGATCCCAAACTTTAATAGGAACAGCATTTTATTTTAGCCAAATACTAAAAGTGCATGCATGTAAATATTTACACATAGGTATTTGTACATACACATATATACATTTGTACATATGACTGCACACACAACACAGAAATTGACTGATCTGCCTATTTATACTTAATTGCTACCCCAACATCAACCAGTAGCACAACCTTGCTAAGAATCCTTTTGTGACCTAAATGTACAGGCTTAGCAAGAAAAAGCAGGATCTAAAACAGGAAGAGGCTCTCTTGGGATATTAAAAACTCTTTTTATTATAAATATAACTAAAGATATATTGAATATGATCTCTTTACTGCACATAAAAATATTCCATTCACGTTTTCAAAACAAATTCTGAAGCTACATCATTAAACATGTTTCTCTCAAATCACCAATTCAGAATACAACAGTGTCCATAGCTTCGATAGTCCATGAATCAACAATGATCGGCAAAGAAATGCATAAAGATGCAATAAGTGAATCTTCATAAAGGTGTGTGTCCACTGTATGATAAAAAATTAGGTTTTATTTCTTTCATAAATTCTTATGTATAGGATTTGCCTTTTTTGGCTCCAAATCCATATATTTTGGCAGTCTGTCTTTACATAATACAAGGCCAACACTCAGAATTAACCTTGTGATGTTTCTATACACACACAGAGAAAAGAGTTTTCATATTAATTGATTGCTTTTATTAGAGACTATGAGCACAAAATAATCTCCTCTCTCTCTACCAAGAGCACTGCATGCACATCTGGCATACCAATCCATGCTGAGAGGGAAGCAGTGATGCTTTCCTCATTTCAGCATCCCAGACTCCTGAGAGGACTAAGGGTGCCACAGATCTAGCACAGACATTTCACTATACAGTTAAATATGATGGCCATTGCCTCTCAGGGCTGTCATTAAGGTTTGCACATATTTACTGATTTCTTTTGCCATCATGTGCATAGTAACTGCTAAAATGTCACCACTGCAGGCTTTGCACTCAGGCACTTCCTTTCCGTATTTCAGATGTATCTGCAGGTCTCATGAGTGCCTTCTGTCCCTGGGTAAAAGTGCTGAGGATGTGTCTCATCCTCTTGCCTGACAGAGCCAAAGACACAAATCCTCCTTTCAGAGGTAATCAGTAGTTCTTACACAGTAAACCTGTGTTAGCCTCACACACTGTGTTTCACAAAGTGCTGCTGAGATCACAGGCTGGGGTACATAGGAAAGCAGCAGCTCATTTTATCAAGTAGATGTCAGCTGAAACATATGACTACAACCAAAGAAATGTGAATAAAGGGTTTTGGAATTGATCTCACCATTTTCATGTTTTATCACTGCTTCAATGCAATTCAGTAAGTAACAATCCATCATAAACCCACAGTAAATATGGTTAATTGACATCTATTTCACTCTTCTAATATAGTGTGCTTCTGTATCTTAAGGAAGCTCCTAGATGATTAATGATTTTTTTTTCCCTCTCTCAGACTAACTGATCTAGGGCATTTTACTTTCTGAAGCTCTAAATGAAATTGCATGCTGTACCATAACTGATACTATCCATAACGCTCCACACATCTTTCTCAAAATGTCACATATATTTTGGAAGATGTTCTAAAATTATTTCTGTAGAGGAAGTATACTGCAGATATTGTCCTAAGTGTTTTTATCACTCTAAAGAAGGACTAAACTGTCATATAAGCATTTCTTTTAATAATTCAGACAATATTTTGGGAGGATGTTTGGTCTGCTTCACCTGGAATTACCTCATCAGTTTTATGCAGGGTGTTTGATAAAACAAGAGATAAAGTCACACATCAGTAGACAAACAATTCACTTAAGACACTAAATTCACTTAAGACACTAACAGTGAACTTCAGGCAGAAAGAGTTGAAGAGGGGGAGATAACTCACACAGAATACCCACACAATATACAAAAAGTATAACATGATTTGATAAAAGAAAAAAAGGTAAAATTTCCTCACTATGTGAATCAGAGAGGAGTACCTAGTACAAATTCCACCCTGTCCACTTCTGAATGTGAGTCTCACATTTTAATAGATAATGCTTTCAGGGCTGGAAGCTCCTGAATTGACTGATATGACACTAATTTAAAACATGTTTCTCTTAGAAAATAGATAGGAGAAATATTGATCAACCTAACAGTTCTAAAGAGATTTAAAAAGAAGACAGAAGGAATTGAAGAACCCAAATTTCAAAAACTTTTGCGTCCTTGGAAAGAGGTTACACCAAGAGGGTTGTGAGCTGTGTGGGATTTTACTTCTTCCTCATCTCTTTCTCATGGTAGGAGACCAGAATATCCCTAATAAGAGTGACATAATTAGCAATCTGTGCTGTTTAGTCATTCTTCCTCTGATCTGGTGACTGTCACACAGCTTACATAAAAAAAATCTGTTTTCTCCCATATTCTAAACCCCATTATATTTCTCTGTAGTTTTAACATGCCAACTGTAGATATTATGTGTAATTTTTTTCTTCTCAACTCTGCCTAGACACTACATTTTCATTTGAAGCATCACAACTAATTAAAGGAAGCACAAATAACAGTTAAACTGACTGAAATGTAAGGCACTTCCAATCATATTGAACTGAGAAAAACAATAAAGCAATTGCCAATAACTGAAAACCTTTTTCAGACACTTTTGGCCACAGAGTACTCATTTTTTCTTAATAATTGACTGAAAGTCCTCAAAATTGTTGCTGTTCTAATTTTGATGTTATTGAATTTTCAGCTGAAGGCAATGGATAACTGAACTGAGTTTACTTTTACTTCCAAAGGTACCAAAATAGTCTATTAGAAAAGAGTGATGAATCCAGAACTTAATAAATAATTTTAAAAAAAGCTGTATTACTTTTTGAAGTTCTAGTATTTCCATACTTATAAGATTATAAAAATATACTTATTGTTAGCTATTTGACATAAAGAAACCATTGAAAACTAACTTCCTTTTCATTTTAATATTTCACAAGTAAAAGAAGAAAATTAATAAGTTAAGAAATAATTTTTATCTGTCTTTGCATTTTTCTGCTAAAAGCTGAAAAGCATTTTGCCAATATTAAGTATCCCTCTAAGATGACTCTTTCTATTGTTGACATATTTAGAAGAATGGAAGTAAGAAAAGTACCACTGACTGCTGAGAATCAGAATGAATGGAAAAATGAGTATTTCAAATGCTAAAGTCCTGATTACCCACCCACAGTCTTCATCAAACAATGACGCTCCTCTTTCTCTGTGAAGACAAGATGATTTAACACTGCCTTCTTAATAATTGGAATATTCATAAGCAATTATAGCTGTGTTCATAGAATGTTCTTGGACTTAAGCTCTTGAATAAAATGATTATTAAGGATTAAAAAAAAAGAAATCATACCTTACCATACAGAAAATAGCACATGTTCACATTATCAGGGTGTTTCAACTCTATTCATGAAATTCATGAAGTTGTACAGCAAATTTACTACATCTTCTGCACTTCTAGAGAACTGAAGTCTGGTAACACCCATGACAACTTGGATTCCAAATAAGAATTAAAGTCATTGTGATCCTGTTGATGCAGAGCCACAAACCTAATTAACTACCAAATTATCTTTCCAGTTTCACATACAAATCCTGCAATAAGCATCAAGGAAAACAAACAAACAAACAAAAAAAATCTTCAAATTTACCAGAGGAAATGTAAACATTTCACAATACCAGAGCGAGTTGAAAGAGGCATAACTTAAAAAGCAGGCAACTTTTCAACTTCAAAAGTTATCCTTTTAAAAAAACTGTATTTTGTTGGTGCCTCCTCTGGAATGGAAAACCAAGTTTTTGCTTATTTTGCTTCCGTTTAAATGCACAGAATCTCCAAAGGGATTTCACCAAATTTCAAACAGGCCCCTGGAAATCTAGAATTGAAAACTGAAACAGAAATAAGTAAACAAGCTGTTGCTGCCATAGTATCTTTTCTCAGTGCAAACCAGGCTGCTCTGTACTGGCGCAGCAGATCTGAGCACCATCCTGCACTAACACAGAGCTTGGATTTCCCTTTGCTGCACTGAGTGCTTCATCTCAGGCAAAGAGGGAAATGGCAGGGCAGCTGTGTGCCAGTTCCACACTCCAGTCCTGGAGCTGTGAAGTGAACACCCAGTTCCAGGGTGTCTTGACAATGTCTGGATGAAGGAAGGGACACAGGCCAGTGCTTCTGCAGCCACTGTCAGCACAGCTTTTCCGAGCAGCCCAGCTGCTTTCAGCAAAGGGAAGCAGGAGCCACCAAGGAACGGCTGCTTTCCATACCCAGAGACTGCAGCCTTTATCGAATTAATATGCTTTAAAGTTCCACCCACACGAAAAGCAGGCTCTAAAGCAAATCTGGAAGACTTTGTGCCAGTGATCCTCAGGCTGAAAGGATTGAGTTTAAAACTCAGTTGCACACACTCAGCCTGGAAGCAGCCACAAGACATCTCTCTCCCTGCCAGATGGCTGGGCAGTGCAGTACCCCCACAGCATTCCCTGAAACATGCTGGTGACACCCGGTGAAGTGTGGACATCGAGGTCTCCTGGGGACAGAGCCAGGAGGGATGTGGGCAGCACTGCTTCTGGCAAGCCTGAAAGCAGCCACTCGTTGGGATGCAGAACTCAGAAAAGACTGATGCTGAGACCTGGAAGCACAGCAAATTCACTGAAAAGCGAAACAAAGTGTGACAGTCCAGCTTCAAAGAATAAATGGCAAAACTAATCACGAATATCTCTAGAGTCTCCTTACTTTAAGAAAACAAGAGACGTACTGCTTACAAGCAAGTTAAATTGAGCTAAACTTCTGTACTACCAAAAAAAATGAACTTTTTGTGTCCATGGGTGGGAACATACTGATAAACTTTACAATGAAATAAATATCACTAACTTTGCAAAAGGTAACAGGAAATTACAAGACAGCTATACATACACACAGATTCTTACATTTGCATGGATATTTCCAAAGAAGTGGATGGTGTCTTTTCTCCATTGAGTAAAAATGATGCATTCTTTAAAACTAACTCTAATGACTTTGAAGTGGTAGAACCTGACAAAAAAGGACTAGTGGTAAGTTGTCTCTCCAGGTACATTTAGTCTCTGGCATTTTTAAGAAAAATCAGATTTCCTATGTGGATTTCTTTCCGAAGTTTACAATAATCTGACTTATGGAAAGTACTTCAGATGGGAAATAGAACTTAGTGGTACTTGCTTAATGAAGCAATAGAATCTCTGCTTTCAGTGTCTAAATGTAATAATGGGCTTATTTTTCACTAGAACTTGCTCTTAATAATGAAGTGGAAAATGGCAGCCACCAAAAGCCATGAAATCCAAATTTCAACTTAACTTCAACAGGCTTTCCCTGTGAATATGCTGTATTTCACCTAGAATCACATTTAAAAAATCCACAGGTAAATAAAGTGGTTTTTTTGAAAAATCATTGGGATTTATTTTCGGCAAAGAATATAATGCTTTTCTTGATCTATGTGACTTGTGTTTTCCCCTGCAAACACTGTGTATCCATCATTCTACACATTCTGGAGCACGAAGCACTGGAGTAAAGCATTTGCTGTACAAGAATCCCTAAGCTGGCAGCTGTGTTTTGCTGACAGACCTTGGGAGTTAGATGTTTATCGAGTTCTTGCTGGTGGATGGGAGCATGGTTCATAATAATGAAGGATCATCTCTGTGGACTCAACTTTTGCAATAAACCAAGATAGACTCTGGCTGTAAGTTGTAAGAAAAGTGACAGATACAGACCCTTTCTGAAATTTCATTATGATGGTGAAGCCATTGGAAAGTACTTGATGCACTATGAGATATTATATTTTACTAAACTTCCTTGCATTTCAGTTTTAGGTATATACGATCCTCAGTTTTTCCTTTAGAGCTGGATGAGAATGAATAAAAACAACGACCATAAACTGAAAGAGTGTAGACAAATTCTTTCAATTTGAACAGAAATATGGGAAGCCCACATTTCAACTTCTGGCTTGTAAAGTTACTGTCTTAGAAAACAAATAATCAAATGCAACCCAACAGAGAATTGCTCCAGATTTGGTAGTAATTTGTTGTTATAAAAGACACAGTGGAGCAATAAAAATAATACAAAGGAAAAAGCCAAACTCTTAGCCCAAGAGAAGATCTGAACAGAAACAAAACTTTCTATGGCACTACTAAAGAATTCAGCTGATAATTTTCTCAACACTTCAAGGTTTCATTTCCACAGTTAAAATTGCTAAAAACACCTTTGAAATCAGTGGAAACAGTCTGAAGTCTTTGGCAGGACTCGCAACATGTACATTGTGAACCTCCAATTTCTCCATCATCAACAGAGTCTCTTTGCTGAAGAACTGCTCCAATATGTGGTTAAGTTACAGTTAAGTAAGATATATGCACAGAAAGGTATATCTGTTAAGTAAAATATATGCACAGAGGATATCCAAGGTAAAGCAGAGATATAAAAGAATATAACATGCAATAATTATAACTTAAGGTGATGAGTACTTTCACAGCATTGTTCTTCCTGTTTGTTCAATGCATTTGTTTTTCATTGCCTTGTGTTTAAGCAATATGTAAAGTGACTCAGCCCTAGGGAGTTTAGTATTGGGGAAATGGCACACATATGCAACCCTGAGAAAAGATAATGAAGAATGAGTCCCAACAGATTGAAAATTCAAATGCAGTTTAATTGAAAAAGTTGAAAAACAGGGGAAAACATTTTTTCCAATTATTTCAGCTTCTGCTATAAACAAAGATGAATGTTTCTCAAGTTTTTGCCATTAATATTGTTGTTGTAAAGCTCAAGTATGCAAAACAAAATTAAATAAACAGGACTGATTCATCATTACACTCCAGTTGTTTTGCAGTGCTCTGGTGAAGCAGCAAATGCAGAAAAAACACATTGTTTAGACCAACTTTATGGCTGTTCTGCATCACCAAAGTGGCACAGAGCAACTTATCACAGACAAGTAGCACAAAACAATTTGAAAAACCTCTTCTTATTCTTCCCATCTCCATCCTCTCTCGCTTTCCCTAGCAGCTGCACAAGACTAACAAAACTAGTTGCCCTCCTGCTCCTTTGATCCCTTCTGGACTTAAAGCCATATACAATGGCTTTGATCCCTTCTGTATTTAAAGCCATATACAATTACCTTCACGTTGCTACTCACCCCTGAAGCTGCTCCTCAACGCAAAGCTGGCGAGCACCGCAGACGATCGCTAACCACGGCTCCTGTTCTACAACTGCGCCCGGCTGCAGCCCAGCACAGAGCCAGGGCAGGACTGGGATCACTGAATATAAGCTGTACAAACAGATCAACAATTCTAACAACGTGTTACTAAGAGCTGTAACTAAAACAGCAGGGGAAAGAAAAAACCCAAAACACAAAACTGAAAGGCAAGACCTCTGGAAAACAAACGTGCCTATGATGCGCACCTGCAATTTGTAAGACACTGCTCAGCAAAGCACTTACACTGCCATGGCTGAAGCTGAGCTTCCTGAAGCACTTCACTTGCAGATGAAAACTCTAATGAACTATGATAATTCCTAGGTGGTGAGAAAGAAGCATTCACTTCTGCACTAAGCACCCAGGGGATGAAGAAAGCAGAACATGCAGCAAAGGTGGCAGGGACATAGCAAAGGTACTAAATGCACTTTAGGCCTGCACTGTGTGAGAGAAACTGAGCCACAGCTCCTCAGTTGCAGGGATGCAGTTTCCCTTGATATACTTGTCTGGCTAACTGCCAGTTCATTTCTGAGGTGGGAAGTGAGTGAACTTCCTCACCCATTTATTTTCTTTAGAACAGTGAAAGAATTTACCACCTGTTGTCCAGGCCAGGAGGTAACAAGGTGACCTCCCCAGCTGCAATTCTGCACTTTCACAGCTCATCTCACCCTTTACATCCGCAGCCTCTCCACTTTGGCACTGGTATCCATGGCCATATCCACAGTGGAAACACAAAGCCCGCGTTTCCTTACGCTGGGATGATTTTTTTTCAAGTTCAGAATGAATTAAATCCGTATTACCAGCTGAACAAAAAAATCATATTTTTCTGACATGCAGAGAAAAGAAAAAAGTGCTTTGTATATCCTTTATCCACTCTATTTCCAAAAAAAAGCATGAAAGTTCCATTCTTATGAAAGTCATGGAGAGTTTAAAAGCCATGGAAAAATATGTAGATAAACAAAGTCCACATATAACTGCAGCAGGAATAACACACAGCAAGATTTAGATGCAAATATGATGGTCTAGAACCTCACATAAAGAGTTGAAATTTACTAGCATACAGACAAGGAAGAAATCTACAATGAACTAGCAGTGAATGATTTTCAAAACCATGTTGGATATATTTACCAACACTTAGGTGATGACAACCCCTGGCATTTACTATCTAGTATTAGACTACAACTCTCCAATGTTTTACACCTACAGGATAAACTACAGGCTGGAGAATGAAGAATGAAGACAGGTACAGGAATGTACATAAGGAGGCTGAAAGTGACAAATTTTGAACAGTCCAGTTCTCACTTACATCATCAAAGCTTGCATTACACTTACTTGATGCTCCTGGGGATTTGACTGAGGCTTCCCAGTCCCAGGTTTTACCCACTCAGGCAAGGTTTTCATTAGATTCAAATATAGTTTAATATTGGTAACTAAGGTATACCCTAAGACACTGATCTGTTCAGTCACTGGCAGCATTTTCAGCCCAACTGGTAGATAAATCTATGGCATTTAGAAATCTGAAAAGCATTTATATGGTTTTCAAGAAAATTATGCACACACATTGAATCATTCCCTCCTGACATCTTTTCAATGATTGTGATCATACTCTTTTGAAATGAGAAGAAAATCACAACTGTGAATACATGATTAACTTTAATTAGCAAGCACCTACAAATCAATTATTAGATTGTCACCTAATTAGCTTGAATAGTAAACTGTAAGCAGCTGAGAGAAATTTCAGAGAGAAATGAGAAAAACAGTGCCAAGCACACATGAATTCAGAGCCAAGTTCAGCACCACTGAAGAGGGACTGAGATGGGGTCTAGGAAGCTCTGACTTGTCTCCCAGGTCAAGTAATGAGGACATTAACTAATTTCTGTAAAAGTACACAGACCCTCACTCTGAGCACAAGAACCAGCAAACAGAGTTGTACCTAGATGTTGTTATAGCACTGTGCTGCTCCACAGCACACAAGCTGAGGACTTGGGTGATTTTATTGTCTATGTATTTTAAAAATGTTACATCATCTGATAGATTATTTTAGCCATCTTTTACCAGGCTGCAGAGACAGGAACATGTTTTGCCATCATGACCTCTATTTTTTCCCCTATTACATCTCCCTCCTAAATCTTGACTCAGATACAGAAATATCAGGAGGATATGGTGGGCAGGGCAGCCAGGCTATTGACACAATTGCAGTTTCTTTTGTTGAAATGGTTGGGATCCTTGCAAGAATTCCTACAATCACAATTTTGGCTGTAATAATGTAATTCACAGGCAATATGATAAAGAAGCTCTGAGCCGCTTCATTGTGACCATAGTTTTTTAATATTAGAGAATGCACATCATAAATCATTCTAGTCTGGGATGAAAACATTTTTTTAGAATTTGCATTTCCTGACAAGGTTATTGCATGAGCATATGCATCATATGCTACTTAGGGTGGAGTATAGGTGCTGGTTTTGGAACGGGGCAGCTGGACACAAGCACCATTTAGGTGATCTGGTCCTGTCAAGCAAATATGCTGCTCAGTTTCTGGAGGGGAAAAGTCCCAGATCACCCCTTGGTGGATTGGGCAGAAAATGAATTAAACTTACATTTTGTTTTTGCAATAGTTTACTCCAGTAAACAACTAATGAAGAGAAAAAAAAAACAACCACACCACTGAACCACCAAATATATTTCCTTTCCTTTCGCCTTACTCAAATGAAATACCTTACAGAAGGATCTTTATTAATATATTTTTCTAATATTGCTATTTAAAACATTATCTTTCTTCATAACAAATTGAAAAGCACTAATGTGAGAGTTCTAAAAATTTGTGTGCAGTTGTTCTTTATATGAAAAATCATTTATCCTTTTAATATGCAGTGCAGAGAACAATTCCATTAAGTATTAGTGCTTCTGACTTGATATGAATTTGGCTTTCTTCCCCTCTCTGCTGTTTTTCTCATCTAACAAAATTGTATCAGCACAAATGGTATTATGCAATTTACCTTATAATGCTCCTAATGTAAAAGCCTGTCTTAGTCTGCTTTCACTGGAGATTTCTGTCTATGCTTTAACAAAGGTAAATGAAAGAAAAATTTGGAGCATTTGAAAATCTTTATAATGAGCTTAATATAGCATATCTTCATAACAGAGAAAATTGAAAATATATTTTTAGAAAGTGAGTACTTAAGAATGCTTTGCCTAAAGTACAAGTTTTAAACCAGACCCAAAGCCTGCCAGCCACTGTTATGAAAACCATCAGGCAGTGAAGACAGCCATGGAAATGGCTGGGGTAGTGAGCTGGCAATTTCAGGACCACTTAGGCTTTCTCCTTGCTGAACTGTACATCAAACTGGGCTTTCAGGTAGAAGAAAACTTTTTGTACATTTATAATCAAGGACTACTGTGAAAACCACCAAAGTATTCACAATATGATCTGCATTTCCCATGCTACGGAGAAGATAAAAAACTAGGATCTGTAAAAGGAAGTGTTCTTAGTCTTCTAGTATAAACTAGTGCCCTTTTTTTCTGAGAGAGGCCATCACCAGAACAGTAATCATTTATGCAAACTCTATGCTAAGTTTTGAAACCCATTCTTGACATAAATATCTGGCAAGGTATATGATAATAAGATCTTTAATGCAAAAGACAGTTCATTAACTGACTGCCTTAGTCTTTAATTGTAAAGAATTGCTGTCTGAATTTCCTGGATGATTCAATGTCTCTTTAAGAGCTTTATGCTGTTTTCTGCAAGTTGATTTTGCTTATGAAATGATGTTTCTTACTGAGGACATAATTTTTTTTTTTTTCAGTATGAGAATTACTCATAACTGTATTCTTGCCTTGATCAGAATTTATTATTTTTCTTGGTGTATCTCACACCAGACTGATGGGTCAGCCAGACAGAATGTCTGTCACGCTAGGAAAAAAAATATACCCTCCTGTTATACTGACAATACAAACTGTTCATTAACAGAACTCATGAGCAAGATAAAATAAAGCAGGTGGAGAAAAGATTTTTTGCTAAATCAAGCAGCTAAAATCCGTTTCAGGCTTATCAGCTTGAATTGAGGATTATCTACTCCTCGTGCAACACTAAATATGATAAAGGAAAACATACTGTCTGTTTCAGCATTCGCAGTAGGAGAAAATACTTCTCTTTGAGCTGAAATAAAAGCACCAAGAACATACTGCTGCTACTAAGTACTTTGTACAGGCAAAACCCCTTGATACAAGGAATAAACAGTTTTGCCACATTAGATTATTACATTCCCAGTACTGTAGCAGATTTCAAGAAGAACCTGTCACAAATTTCTTTCTGGATTTAAGAACAGCGCAGTGAGAATATCATGTTATCTACACAAAACTAATGTGATGCCATGACAGGCCCACACAGCTGCTCTTTCAAAGCCTTCACAAACTGAGAATGAAAGCAGAGCTTATCCCCTAATTCCACATAACAGTTATTACATTTTTAATATGCAGTAAGCATTTTCCTCTCTTACCTTTGACAGGCATGTGCTGAAAGGATGCTCCAAGATATTTCTCAGGATGCTGGTGATGGAGGAATCCCTGACTTACATAGGTCAGCTGCCATGGCACAATACTAAAAATGTCAGATGAAGCAGTCAGAATTACCCAGTGGCATGATAAAAATAAGCTTACTTCAGATCTAATCTAGAGACTGCGTACTGATAGGTATGTGTTGGAGAAATGGCAAATATGACAGGTCCAAAAGGACAACTGAGGAACAATCTATGAGCTTAGACTGCTATGCCTATTAAATTGACTAGTATAGAAATGCAATGTTAATGTTCCTGAGCCTTGTAAATGAGTACTGTGAAATTTGTCATATCCAGAGTTCTCCCCTCAGCAATTCTGCATAATATTTATGCAAATACTATTACAATTATTTTGAAAGCATTGGCATAACTTCCATAACTGTCTCCCCAGAGAGGAATCTCTCAAATGAGCTTTAGGTTCTCAATATGAAAACAAAATTCTATTTACTTTTTCCTTTTTTACAACTTCTTAAATTTACTAAAATAATGAAAACACCCTCCAAGAATAAAAAAAAAAATTCAAGAAATGCCTCCATAATATAGCCTGTAGATCAATGAAAAACACAGCATCTCTAAGGAATAAACACTGAGATTTTTCGAAAGAGTGAATAATCCAGAAAAATCTCAAGAAGATTTTACACATATAGAAGTATATATATTATCAAGCAAGTCAGTCAGCCCTATTTTCTGCACCTTCCTGCAAAGCCATGAGTCTTCTACTCCTGGATATAGCCATCCCTGCTATGACCTTTTGGAGAGTTCCCTTTTTGAGCAGCAGCATTTTGCATCTGCTATTTCATTTGGAAAATGTTTGCATTTTAGGATCCATTAATATTGCTCTAGTAGAAAAAGATAGCAAATATTACTTTCATATCCTGTTGCTGCAATCAGCAACAGTGGGACAATTGTTACTTTTTTGTATTATATTAACTGCAGTATCTATAAGTCAGCAAAAAGTAACCACAGGACAAAAACATGGGTTTGGTTTCTTGTTTTTCTTTTTTAAGAAGTTACGATGAGCTGTATTTCACAAAATTAAAATTTAGCTTTTGAGTATACAACCATAGCACTTTAGTGTCAACATTTATGGAAACATTACATGAACAAACATTTTGCCATCATCTCAAGAGAAGTAAAGTTTAGCAAAAAAATAACATACATTGCAATACAGCGAAATAATTTGTCATGTTTGCATAAATTAAAAGGAAGTGAATTCTTATTATAAGTGCTAAGATGCAGCAGTAAAATAAAGATTATCCTGGCACTGGTGTAGAGGCACAAGCAATTCTATGTCTGCTCTCTATTACCACTTGTAGCACTGCTAACATCAGTGATTAGCGATAAATAGATACATTTGCCTTTATTTAAGAAGTAATCCCTCTGCTTAGGATAAAGAATAAATTCAGAACACAGCAAATACCGCGATAAAGTGTTTCATTAAGTAGGCTCTTTCTGGAACAGCTGGAAGGTCATGAAAGATTGAACTTCTTTCTGTCAACCTGAATACAACTAAAAATCCACACAGCATAAACTATCTCAATTCTCAGCCACATGCAAACGTGGGTACTACTGCACACAGCTGGGAGTTTGTGGTAAAAAGACAATCACTTCCTTGGCAGAGACAGAAAATGAAGGAATATCCTTCCATAGTCTCTGCTGAGGAATCTGGCCAATACTCAGTCTTTATATGTTTTTATTAGTAAGCTTATAGCACACAGTAGTTCTGCAGACACTTACTAACCAATACAAAAATGCTGATGAAATCCTGTTTTGGCACTAAGTCTTCTTTTAAACTGAATATGAAGACAATTTAAATCCTGCCACAGATCTTGTATATACAAGTTAGGTTCCAAATCCAATCCAGGAGACTGAAGAACAGAAATATAAATACTCTGAACCTAGTAACACAGCCATATGCAATGTAGGTACCACCACTTTCACTCTGTATTCAATAGAAACTGATGTTTGTCTCTGGGTTCCATGCAATGATAAAATAATTGTTCTGTGAAAGCCCAGGTCAGTGGTCAACCCAGAGCTTCATTCATTCATTCAAGCCCAGCAGTCAGGATTTATCAGGAACAATGGATGTTTCATTCTTTCTGGAGTGTGAAAAGATATGGTGGCACATCAGTTTATTGCTGTGATGTGTAATATGTCCTATGCAAGGAATATCTACCTCTACCTTTAGAAAAAAGAGAAGGGACAAAAGATGTCACACTACTTTAAATCTTGGAAATAGGGAAGTAGAAGTGGAACTTCTCTTTGGTGGCAGATTGGTTGGTCTGTCAGCTTTCTCCAGTTGCAGAACATAAATTTTTAGTGTTGCTGCACAGCAGTTATAATTCATTTAAATCAAGGATACCATGGGCTTCTGCTTCCTCAAGTCACTAACCTCAGTCACTGTACCATCACTGACACACCTGTGAACCAGAGGAGTTTAATTGGAAACTAATCACTGTTTAGTTGCACTAACTGATTGCACTGTCCATACTTGAATGTAAAATGATTCCCAGCCTACTTTTAAATGTTGGCATTAAACATAAGTAAGCCATAAAGAGTTGATCTTTAGTTGTATTTCAGGGAAAAAAAACCCCAGGGCCACAGGCTCACACAGAGGAGTTGAATGCAGAGGGACTCTGAAAGCAGTGCCTGTCTGAAGAAGAAATGGGACATGCTCCTAAAATTGAAACAGTAAGACAAATCTACCATGAGGAAAACACCCCAGGTTCCCAACCTGACACCTCAGCCATCAGTTTTTCATGGAAGATTTTAGGGCAGTTTAGAAGTAGCCCTTGTCCATTATGCACATTTTATAGCCTATAGTTCACAAAAAAACCTGTCAGTCATGAAAACATTGTGAGCAACTAAAATTCACTTAAATAACCACTTAAACATACTATAAAAATGTAAATTTAGATACAATCTCTAGGAAAAGAGAAGCTTCAGATTTTATAACCCAGTTGAAGGAACAAATGAAGGTGGAAGAGTAAATGCCAACAGCACAGCTGTATTCAAACTAATTCCTTGTGCAGAAAGGATCAAGAAGGGTCTTCAAGAAACACAAATATGGGAGAGAAGAAGGACTGCACTTTCAGGAGGGTACCTAGAGCAGAAGTAGCCCCAAACATGGAGCAGTTTAATTGAAGCAGAGGTGGCTGCAGTCCCCTACCCCTCAGGCCTGAAGCAATTAATACTGAGCCTGGTCAGCCCCTTGCAGCCCCCTGTGGTGTCACACATGGTGGGGTGGGTGCAGAGGCACAGCAGGGACACAGGGCTGGGCAGGGGCAGGGGTGCTGCTGAGACTGCTCCCTCCTCTGGGCAGGGGATGCCCTCACCACATTCACAGTAAGGAGAAGACTTTGATTTTCTACAGATAATACCATTTTTTGTGAAACTTGCTGAGAGCAGTCTCAGTCTCACCTGAGAGGTGGGAGGCACATTATTCCTCAAGAGGAAAGTATTTCTCATAAATAGTGTGCAGGACAAAATTCTTGCAACTTGGAGCAAACCTAGGTTGCTCAGAAAAAAAAAAAGATGCATCTCTAACCAAGCCATGAGTGTAAACAACTGAAAAGGTCAAGTCCCAGCATAGAAAGAAGGTGTGAGCTAAAGCCCTTCTGCCACAGGCAGGTGGATGGAGGCAGAATTAATTTCTGAAATGCTCCCTGGGGATTTGACAGGCCAAAGTATCACCAATCTTAAAAGTCTGCAGAAGCGAGACTTTTTTTGGGAAGCCAAATAAGTGAAATATTGACCATTCCCTAAACAAAACTTCCATCCTATTTACTGAGATTTCAAGCGAGGTTTAGACATAATTTATTGAAGGAATTCAAACTCATTTATTGTGAAGCCTTAGCCACAGGAATTTAGTCTACATCTTTCAGCCCTGTCTCATTTGTTATGCTGCTGTCACTCCCACTCCCCTTCCTTCTCTGGATCAACAATGTTGTAGAGGGATAATCAGGTCATTTGAAAAGACCTTAATTTTTACTAAGAGCTGACAAAACCCCTTCAAGTATATCAAAAAAGTAGAAAACACTGATATTTGAAAATGAAAAGCTTTTAAAAAGGAAAAAAGTCCTCAAGGAAAAAGAAAACCTTTAAATTATTCTCCTGAAGACCTCAGAGGACAAAATCATTTAAATCCATTAGTATTTTGGCATTGGTTTGCAGTTATTAAAATCATGCCTGGCTGAAGGTTTTTTCATAACACTGAGTATAAAGACACTATACAGAATTCAATAACATTTCTGAATTATGTGCTACTTAGTTCAAAATGATGCCCTAAAAGAAAGGAAAACCCAAACCCACAACTCCCCTCAAAAAGACATAAAATTGCCCCCTAAAAATCCCAGCCTTCCAAGACACGTAAAGAGGGAGTAGCACAGAGCCCTTTCTTTGGCTTTCTCTGACACCTTTCCCCAGGGTCAGGGTTTCAGAGGAGTCGCCAGAACAGACGCAGAATAAAACAGATGACACAAACTGCAGATCTTTGTGTTTAAATTAAAATATTCGAGTTATCCAGGAGGGAGGGGAGCCCCTTGCTCTCTGAAGGCCACTATGCTTTAGATCTGCAGCACTGCAAGCACTGCTGAGCATTGGTGCTTCAGGCAATGCAGGGAGGGCTCTGCTGGCAGTACTGCTGGGGAAAACCCAACAATAGTTCTTCAGCCCTGTGTTGGGACACTCTTTGGGAGCAGGAAGAATGTGTTCTCTTCAAGCAGATGTCCCTCAAACCTGTATTGAAAAAACAGTTTTTTCCTCCAACTGCAGTGAGTGCCAAAGGCTGCAGACTGAGCATAGCAGAAAACTCATCAGTGAAGATGATGTTTCCCTTTATGATGTTTCCCTTCATCCTGCAAGAGAGATGTGCTACAGATCCCACCTCCCTACTCAGCATGTTCTGGTGGTTCTTTTAGGGAAAGTCTCACACACTGTGATGGCTTTTTAGGTGTCATTTCCTATACACTGTAGAAGCTGCTAGGTTTACAGCTTAAGCTCTTTTAAGAAAGTATAGCAGCCAAAAATGCAGTTTTCAATAGTCGGTGTCCTGCAGAGAATAGCTAGTTAAGTCTTGACATGTCTAGGGCTTATGGTCTTGCCAAAAGATTATAAAAGAGCCTGAATTAAAAGTCAAAAGCAACTATTTAATATAATTTTAACTTTGAGGCAGGAAATATTTTGTATACATATATTTGGTATATTGTATTTAGTGGAATAATAAAACATGCAACATTATTTGGTTATTATGGCCTTTAAAATTATTCAGTGATTATGAAATAGTTGGTCAGACAATAATTTGGTCCTGATAATTACACCTTTTCCACCCCTGTGATTGAACAAAATACAGAATTAACTATGAATGATGCATAAATAAGTTGCTGTCAAAAACATGTATTTGAATATATATATATGGATCCAAATCAGTTCAGCTGTAATTGAAAGAACACCAATAGATACAGTTTTGAGGGTTTTAAGATTAATTGTAACATCTGGAACAGATTGAATATAATTTGATAAATCCCAAGATTAGGGAATTTTTAAACTTTTTTATTACAGATAATATATAAGTTCATGAGCTAAGTTTCAGCTTTCTCTTTGTCCATATAAAGCAATACATTTCAGTTTCAGCGAAATAAGCTTTCATTATGAACATAAGTATTACTTGAGAAACCTACCATAGATTAGTATCTTTATTGTATATACTCACTTATATAATCATGTCCTGAACATTCTAGGCAAAGGGAAGGATGAATTTTCCATGCTAGGTAAGATAAATTATTTAAAAAATAGAAAATTTGGGATTGTTGATTACAATGTTAATTCCTTGTCCTTTGCACTTTGTTTAAGGACCCTTCCCCCCCCCCCCAAAAAAAAAAAAAGGTAACAATATAAAATTAATGATCATAAATAAGAGTAGTAAGAGATAGTACTAATTTCAAGCTCTGCACTGATTACAAAACCAGTGTCTACTATAAATAAGAAAGACCTACTGTAAACAGCTCATGGAACATTCTACAAAGTAGTTTCAACATGTTTTCCATGCCATGCAAAATCTAGGAAAATATAACTTTATGTCTTGAAACACTTTCTGATGGTGAGCTCTCCAGGCACATCACCTAGTTCTGCAAAGTCTACTTTCTTTTAGTATTTCTGTGTTTTTAATTAAGAGCAGATTATTTTGAATGATGTCTAAAGCATGGAAACCTGCTGGATCCTTGCACAAGTATGGATGCAGCAAAACAATGAGGTACCAGCCCCATCCTGCAGGAGGAGGTTTGAACACTCTGCTCATGCCCAGTGCTTTGCTGACACTCACTACTGACACCTGGCTCTGCTTGGTGGTGTTTCTTATCCCAGAGTTGTTTGCTTCCTCCTGATTCCTGATGCTTTCTAGTTAAAATAACAGAATAACTTAGATGTGTTTATATAATATCAGCTCACAGTCAGTCCTAACAAACAAAATCAAACAACCAAAAATAAAAAATGTACTCCAAAAGCAATATTTAGGCCAAGCTTAGCTCTTATCAAAGTTCAGCAAAACAATGGTTTAGTTTTTGGGTTTTTAAAGTTTTAAAATGTTGTAATTTTATATGAATACATATGGGTCACTGAATTTTTAATTTGTAATTTGAGATGGAAGAGCAGGAAAGATCAGTAGAAAGAAGATTATTTTACATACCAATTTTGTTTTGAGACCACAGTTTTCCCTTATTAGCACCCAGGGAGAAATATACAAGTGTTTTATTCCCATTTAATGAGAGTAAAAGGAGTAATATGTTCCTCTGAAATGGAATTTGTAAAGCAAGAGGTTATTTGGTATCAACAAAGGCACAAGATAGGCTGTCTTGATGACACATATGAAAAATGTGAATCTAGAGGTAAATGTGTTTCAGAATTCTTTACAAATCCCCCAAAATCTCTTATAAAAACAGAAGGCCAAATAAATCCAATATAGATCCTCTTCTAATTTGAAAAGGACCATGCAGGAACTCTCCTTTATGCTGAAGACAAGTTCAGCACACATTTTATTACTAAATTCTACTTATATTGTATCATAAGATTATGAGGGGAAATCACAGAGAATTTGCCCATGTAAAGAACTGCATTTATCACAAAGGCAGAGCTGCTTCCAAAGGGCACTAAGTGATGATGTAAAGTTGCAACTTGTGCACACCAACCAGGTACCAAACTGCAGTCCTCACGAGCCAGAGAGAAAAGCAACCAGCATGAACATACAGACCAAAAAGCAGGAAAAGAAATGTCTCTGGAAGCGTGTAAGACCACAGAGCAACTTCCTGCTGCAACACAGTTCTGAATTGTGTCAGTGAGGGAAGCGTTTCTGCCATTGCTGTTTAGCTGATCAGCTGGAAAAATCTGGCCTCTGAAGCTTGAAAACTCCAGAAGAGCCATATTTTATTCAGTCTGGGCTTCCTGCTGAAAAAACTCAAGACTTTCTGTACAGAGATGACAACATAGCTCACCTTTTGTAGTTCAAGGTTGAAGACCCTAAATAAAAACGTATTCTGGGTGTGCTCAGAATGTAGACGTATTACATGAAAAATATACATCATGTTTTAGTACATTTCCTGGTCTTGGCTTTTCTCTTAGGCTGCCAAAGGCAGACTAAGAGAAGGCTGAAAATAGTCCTATGCATTGAGGCATTGCAGAGTAATTAGCATAATTCAAAATCAGATGTGGCCAGTGTTAGTATGGTTTGCAGAGCACACTGATTTAAATTCAAAGGAATCCAGTGTATTACCATCCTAAAGACTCTAAAGGGATGTTTATTGATCTTGCACCTACCTTTAAGCATAGCTGTAAAGTTTGATATTAAGAAAGATGTGCAGAAGTATTTTATTATCATTTTCAGTTCAAATGTCTAAACTGTCTGATTTCATCTTGCTAAGAAGGAAAAACTGTTAATTAAAACTGTAAATTTACCTTTGAGATTAAATACATGTAAGACAAAGTATCCCTAAACTGCTGGTGTTGCGTAGCAGTTTCATTTTATCACAACTTAATCTGCAGATTTTTTTAAAGTAGCTTTTGCATTTAATATGTTGGCTTATAATGTTGTGGACTTGGAAAGACCAGGTTAATGGTTGGACTTGATAATATTAAAAGCCTTTTCCAACCTAAACAATCTTATGATCCTATATAATTTTTTTATAAATGCTCCAGTTCTCCTTACCTTACGTACCAATGGTGTAGACCAGGAAGTTTAGCAAAATGGAACCAACTAATCTCTAAACAATGATGAGACCTAAGGGTTTCCTGCAAGGCTGCTGTTTGGTTTTATCAAAATGTCTTCTACTTATACCTTTTTTTATCTGGTACTCTCATACTATCACTGTAGATACAGATGCAGACTGAAGATTTTTCTCAATGTACAGTGCAGAAAGTAATAAAAGTATTTGTGAGCTGTAAAATTGAGAAATGTTGATGATGCGGGCAAAATTTGATTGTTTGTGATTTTTTAGCCTATATAAGAGACCGGAATTTTTATCAGACTAAATTTTTTCTTTTTTTGCTCTTTGCTGACAGCCTAGTCTTGTTATTATCCCTTTGAAAATATGTATCTCTAAGAAAGCACTGCAGTCCAATATTACAAGTATAGAGACTGTCTTTTAAAAGAAAAACCTTACCAGCTTCAGTTACTTCATAGTCCTCATTATGATGTCTCCAAAAGTCAGGAACACTTGTAGCTGATTTTTTTTAGGTGTATGGTCATGTCAACAAACAAGTTGCACTCATTCCTACAATTCCTTCAGTTTATTCACTGAACATTGCTGACTGTAATAATCAAAAAATAATAGCTACCATTTACTGAGAGGGGCAGCCACTTGCCTCCAGTGCTGCCACCAAGGATCTCACAATTGCTTTCATTCCTCCAAGGAGCCTCATACAAAGAGCAGCACAGCGATTTACTGATTACATGAACTCTGCTAGGAAACAAGGCTAAAACCAATATTAAGTACAAGAGATTCAAAGAAACCTTTGAAAATGCAAGCTGGCTTTAGGCACTTTGTAGCTCTGCAGTACCAGCAGATGCTGCCCCTTACTCTTCTCCTTCCAGACTTTACAATGCTGCAGGACTTGATGTCCCTCTTGAGACGTGTTTGCATGTGGCAAAATGGGAGAATTACTTTTCCCTCAATGAAAGACATGCCAAAAAAGTATTCAGAGACAGAACTGCAGTAAAATGATAACAGCAGCCTGTTTTGCCAATTTCTTTACAGATAAAAATTCACATTTACTCTTATGAAATGCTACAGATTAGTGTAACTTTTGCCCATTTTATGGTTTTTAAGGAAAAAAAATAAACACCACTAATTTTATAAGTGTTTCTTTCTCTAAATAATTAATAATAATTCAATAGGAGATAGAATTTTACTACAGAGGACTGAACAGTCACCTGCATAATAGAACTATTAATAAGGAACACAAGATTTGCTGTGCTGTTTCAGACTAATGGGCATCAAATTGGGCCTTTTTTACTCTGGCAAAGACCCTCTGGATATCTGCAAACTATACTACTCCAGTTTGCAGCAAGGTATCATTTAGTTTCCTCAATGGCTTTTTAGAGTTTAGATCTTAAGACATTTTTTGAGTTTCACATATAATTACTCCAAAAATCTCGCAATAGATCTAACCAAAGTAATTACACTTTCATCTGAAATCCCAAACAGAAGCATCACAAACCAAGCTTTGTCTTGGAATTCAGCCTATAAAATAAATCTGCTCCTGCCACCAACAGATATCTATGCTGTCCCATACAATTTCTTCCCATTCTCTCTCACTGATGGCTATTGCCATTCAAATTTCAAAATGCCATTCACTAACAAATTACAATAAAAGCAGTGGAACACAGGCAGAAGGAAAAATTAAGTAGTGACTGGCAGCAAACGAAAGAGATAGTCCAAGAAATCAGAAGGATATGGAAGAGAAGTGAACCTCTTTTTTTTCCTTGATAGCATACATCACTGTCATTACAAATTAAGAACTTATTTATACTTGCCTGTTTATACTAACTGTCCCAGCTGCCCACCACATGGAGACCTAGTTCCCACTGAAGTTTTCCTCACTGCATATATTTCAGTATAGACTCTCAAAGGTATTAAAGCAGCAAATTCCTGAAGAGCTTGGTGGCAGAAACGAGAACCCAAGCAGGTCATGTTCATGTGGGCCAAGGAAAAATGTAAATTCTCACTGCTGAGACAAAAAATGCATGGGATAGCAGGTACTAGGTTTGAGAAGAAAACCAACTCTCTGTGAGGATTTTTTTTTTTTCTGGAGTAAAATATGTATCAAGCCTAGAATTTATGATCCAGTTTTCTTAATTTCTGCAAAACCAGGAAGAGGTTACATTGCCCATAGTATGAGATCATAGATGCTTTCAGCATCTGCTTATGCTACATAAGGAGAAATCAAGACAGTTCCCCACCTTCTTTGTGCTCCTCCAAAGTCAGTTCACCTTTGGATCAGTCCTTGGATCAGCTACTTTGATTTCATGCTGGCATAATGTATCACTTAGGGAAAAAAATGTCCTAGTCATGAGTCAGAAGGTCTACAAACATCATTTAACAGATTTACATCACGCAGGAAATTAATCTGGAAAGAGAAGTATGTGTGGTAGGCTAATCTAAACACTGGTGTAACTAGTTTAAACTGTGGTTAAATAGAGATATGGTCTTTTGCAAAATGTCCTCTTGTTCCTGGAATAGTTCTGCATGCATAGAAAGATACAGAATCTGACTTTTCAAATAGGTCTATACATATTACAAAGAAAAAAGTCTGCAGGAAAAAGAGTCAGAGGCACACATCTTCACAGTCACATGGATTATAACATTACAAAAACAACATTAGAGTATTGCAGGTATCTCAACCTAATGACAAAAAAAAAGGCAACGTCTTTCAGATTTTTCTAAAATACATATGCTATATTTGTTTTTTTTCACCCCATCTCACATAGACAATGCAAATTAGGACATGTTACTGTATATAAGAATTTAAAAAATAAAGCCAGGTCCTTCATTGGGAATAGGAGAGCAATGATTTAATTAACTGTATTTTTCTGTGGCTGACAGAACTGAAAAGATGGAAAATAAGGCTGAACACTTGGGCCATGCCAGGATATTAACATTGCTTACAGCAACACAGAGATACAGTCTCATTTGAGAGGGTTTTGATTTGTAGTGAGCATATGATAATGCATTTAGCATGTCTGCATTAATGTGATAAAAGAAAGAAAGTAGGAACAGGAATAGAAAAGTTAAGAAATGCTAAAATGCTATAACTTTGAAAAGCAAACTGTTTTTCTCTAAAGTAACAGAAAGAGATGTGCTTTACATGGACAGAACAATACCATTTTAAAACTTCCTCTTCTGCCCTTATTTTAATTTTTTTTGGAGAAAAAGGAAGGGTGTGGTCTCAAACCTTTGTCAGTTAGGACGATTTGCCACATTACATATGTGCAATAACTTTTTGGTCTATGAGGAAAGTCTGAAAATAGTTCACACTGGCACTTTTTAGATAGTGTTTCATTCTCAAGGGATGTGAAGCCAGAACTAGCATTTTTTCTTATTGAAAAGGTGACCTTGCTCCAACAGAAACAGCAAGAATAGAACCAATACACATGTAAAATAACCCTTGTTTAATTCTTTGTTTTTTTCAAATATTATGTATCTTCAGCTCATCAAAGGTTAAAATCTAGTGGAAGACAGCCTCCTAATGGCTGAGTGGCAACATCATTATAGTATATCAGAGCTTTTTCCTAGACATATAAGAAATCTTGAGTAATGTGGAGGTTTCTGATCTCTCTCCATGTGTGAAAATCAAGCAATTTTCTCCTTCATTCAAAGTTTGTCCTTCCTGAATGCTTATGAGCAGCAAATGACCTCAGTGAGAGATATCTATCTGCTCACCATTTTCCTGCCAAAGCTTCCACTGTGACAAATTCACTTGTCTCTGTTCAGTCTAACTAGGAGATGACAAAGAGCATGGCAGAAGCTTTGTTTTTGAAGGAAAGCACTTTACTGGGGAAATGTCACACAAAATAAAAATAAAACTTCACTGTTACATGGCATGCAATTGTGACAAGAATACTGATTTATATTTTCATCTGCACAACAAAAATGCCACAAACACTAATGGCAGTATCACTTAATGGGCAAGTCCCTAAATGTGATTACATTTTGGCAATGCATTGTTCAGGCTGATACATCTGGGAGTAATATTTCAAGTCGTCCTCTAGGGACTTGGGCTTTTTACAAACATGTGACTTTACTTTGTTGG
This sequence comes from Irena cyanogastra, assembly GCA_013397155.1. Classification (NCBI taxonomy): domain Eukaryota; kingdom Metazoa; phylum Chordata; class Aves; order Passeriformes; family Irenidae; genus Irena; species Irena cyanogastra. The sequence goes on from VWZV01016217.1 coordinate 120,656, forward strand.
CAAAATAGAAATTTCTATGGAGATACTGATTACATGGAAAGTAAATTTTCCTAGAAATTAGCCAGAACATGAGGAATTAATTCCCACAGAAACAAAGGACAAGCACAGTCTTGCCTTAACACTTTTTATGGTACCTTATCAGTGTGAATGCTTCAGGTAACACCTTCCACAACAGAACACAATACTGTGTGTGTTCCTTTGCATATGTGATAACTAACCAATCTACATCCAAAAGATATTACAATATTGCTGTGGGAGGGACAGCAAGAGATGTAAAAGAGATGTAGAACAGCATCTAGCAAACAATCAGTACATCCCTTATAAAACAAGAAATGGTTTGTGTTTCCAAACCTATTGCTAATTAGATAAGAGCATGTATTTTGGTCCAAATTTTAAAAAGTTTCTAAAAAAACCCCAGATTAAGAGATATGAGTTCTGTTCTACTGTTTTAGAGTTTCAGTCTTTATAACAGAAAATAGTTTATTTAAAAAAAAAAATCATACCTTTAGAATGACCAATCCTGACTGTAGACATTGGGAAGGACCCTGAATACTTTATCGTTACTGCAGATTTTTTCTAGTGGCCTTTGAAGACCATTACACTAGAATTCAGTTTTCAACAATTAAAACAGAATCATGAAATCATAGTGACATTAAACAGCTGTACTTTTGAGCGATTTTTGTCTAAAGCAGCATTATCCCTTGTATTACATGCCAGCTTGCTCTGTGTCACGCTTTGAACAGAACACACATACAGGATGTTGATTTTGTAGAATTTTTTTCCTTGCAATGCTGATCTATGTTAATTCTTTAAGCTCTTCTAAAATCATAATGTGGCTTAGACCATACCCACTCCAGCCCACTTGTTATAGCCCTCTGTGGAGGACTAAGCATAGCACCAGACACAGGCATCTGCACCTGTGAATAAATAAGAGTGCTGTGCTTGCCATCAGACAACGATGTTCTCAAGCCTTTGCTACCAAGATGCCATCGGAGCTGGCAGCCTCCAACTGTCTATCCATGCTTCCCATCTAGCCACTATCAGAAGATGCAGATTAAAGTCTCCTGTGCTGTTTTGAGATTAGCAGTATCACAGAAACGTTTTGCTTCCTTGATGTAATACATTTGTGAGAGACACACAAAGGTGCACTCGGTCACTGCCGGCCGAGACGCACACGCTTTTCCAAGAGATGTGTTTGCACGTATAGAGAGACTGATTGGGCTTGGGTTTTCTTTCTGATGAAAAATAGACAGAGTGGATGATCCTGACCACCCCACTTTTCATACCTCTGCACAGAGGTGGGTAATGAAATAATGCACAGCTTTTCCCAGTACAATACTGTTGCTGCTGCTTCTCAGCTCCCTGTAAATGGGGCAGAAAAATCCTGGGTTCGTGTCCCTCCCACTAGCACAAAGCTCAGAAATCATATGCTTCTCCTCACTCACAACTGAATTTGATATTCTGGGTCAGGAAACTGTCACAAGCATATAGCTTCCCTCAAAAAAAAAAAAAATTCTTGTTGAAAATCTAACTTCCCTTAGACACATTCCAAATGAAAACATAAATACAATTTTAAAACAAAAAATATTTATTAAAAAACATTTGATATCTCTGATTAACTTCAGTTTTGAAAGTTTTTGAGGATGAAAATGAAAAATTAAAATACGTGCTATTACATTGAACCATACATTTCAAGAGAAAATACATTTTCATTCATGTTAGGTTCATACAACACTATTACTAAAAATTTGAATACAAAGTCCAGCCTTTTTAAACCATTTAGTTAATAACAGAACAAGAACATTTCCTGTATTTCCATTACCATATGCTTACTCAAGTCTCATAAAAAATGGAACAACAGAATTCCACAGTTTTTAAACTTTTAGTTATGAGAGCAGAGGAAAAAAAAACCCAAGTGCATGTTTACATATATAGGTAAAGAAAGGAATCTCTTTCAATTAATCTTCGGGGAACTTTCTACATCTGATATAAAATATATTTATTTCCTTATATTTAGGGATCTTTATACCTCAAACTGATCTAGAAAATAAATCCAAATAAATTTATTATTTATTTATGTGAAAATTGTTCTAAATGAAAAAGGACTGATAAAGAAGAAACCAACCAAGAGTTGTTTGTGGTTTTTTTTTTAAACACCTGATTCTTGATCTTCTAGTTCCCTACACTGAAATAATGGAAGGTACTCACTACCTCATGGAGATATATTCAGTTTCCATACAAATCTTTAAAGCAATGATTTAGAGGGATTTTTAGCCAGAGAAAGTAGCTTTGAGATCTAATCACTAATGCAGCAAAACCTGGACTCCCTGGAAGCTAAGGCTTAAATTCTGGCTAGCTCATCTCAACCTTTCATCTTTCAAAGGAAGATTAAATTCTGTGTAGGTGAGCACAGAGGGGTCCTCCACAGGACTTTAAAAAGATGAAGTCCTATCTCCTCTAAGTGCTGTTAAATATAACAGCTTTTCTCTTTTTTCCCCCCCTTAGAAATGAATCCTAGTAACTTGAAATCATTTTTCTAAATACATTTTGCTTCTACAGATGGCTCCCTACCTCCTTGTCTTAAAGGTCTGCAGCTTTATTTCTTTGATTCTTTATTTTAGTATAACAGACCCTCTTCTATAGAATTGTTCTATTCCATGGACAGCATTTGTGGAATCAGGGCCCAAAGGAACACAAGCATTTCTTCCCAGCTTAACATGTGCTCTTTTAATTTCTTTAAATTGCAAAAAGCTCATCAGACACACTAAAAACACTGAAATAAAATATAAAACTATTAAGAGGAAGAAACCTCAGCAAATATCAAAATAACTATTGACTGTCTCCTACAAATCCCCATGTGTACTGAGAAACAGTCTGAGGAAATTAATGACAGTGGCTACTACAGCTTAAGCTGAAATTTTTAGAGCTAAAACTGTTGATACATATTACAAGAATCAGTGATTGTACGTGTGCATTGGGGACCTAATTTAAGCATTTAATGACAATTAATGCATTATACAACCTCATATATTTTGGTTGATACGTGATACAGTTTGTCCCAAAGGCTTCTTCAGCAATTACAAAGAACCAAAAAATTGCTAATAGAACCTGTGACAACACAAAGTATCTAGGCAAGAGAGAAAATGGGATTTGTGGATTCTTAATCCTTAGGTTTTTTATTTTTTTCACAATTAAATTAAAAGAGTAATAAAAAAATTAAATTATCAGTACTTAAAATCTTTCTTAATCCTGACTGGGGTTTAGGCATATAATCCAAGTAGTCCACAAAAGAAAGATGCCTAAAGAAAACAGATAGTAATGATTGGCTGACATTTGCTGCTCTTCGGAAAAAAGGAATCCTAGGAGTAGATGCATGAGAGGAAAACAAAACTGTAATTCATCAAAGAGGCACTAGCTTACACAAATAAACCAGAAATTTGAGAGTCTATATCCTCTCCCCAAGAAGCCGTAGGGAATACTTCAGTATACAATGCAACATATTTTCTGTTGAGAGAGAAACAAAACAATATAGTATATCACAGCCAATCTTGGTGTTCCCACATGAAACACCTTTTGTTTTGTTCCTCAGGGTCCTTTCAGTACACCTAGCTCTTATTAACCATGCAATGTCTGCTAATATTTCAGATGGGAAGAAGGTACACTTTTTAAATTATTCAGAGACATGCAGTCTGAAGATCTGGCTCAAAGCTTTTGAAGACACACATTATTACAAGTGTTACTGACAAATTTAGTGTTAAAAAAGCTGCTTCTCAAGCTTTGTTTTACAAGTTGTTCAAGCAATGAGTAGCCCAGCACATGTTTGTCAGCCCTCTCAAGCCTCCAGCTGCTCAAATCCCTTTGTGCAATCCCGCTAGGGCTGCAAGAATCTTAGATTAAGAGGTACAGCAGTGGTGCCTAAAGTGCACCTCGAAATCAGGCTGAGAAGCTCTCTCTTGCCAGCTGTGTTGACTGCAGCTCTGTCACCCAGAGATAGCAAAGGGAATGGTCCACAATTACACACAAGGCTTTGCAATCCTGGACATCAGAAGAATGATGTAGAAGCCACAGAGCAGTGGAAAATTCATAGAACCACAGAAGTATTAGGGTTGGAAGGGATCTCTGGAGATCATCCAGCCCCATACCACAACCATGGCAGGGTCATCCAGAGGAGGCTACACAGGAATGCATCCAGATTGGTTTTGAATGTTTTCAGAGGGGGTCACTCCACAACTTCCCTGGGAGGTTCTGTGCTCTGCCACCCTCAGTGTAAAGGAGCTCAAGCTATGAGGCAAATGCTAAAAAGTGAGCACAAACTGAAACAAATCTTGAAAATGCTTTGGCAGACTGCCATTTACAAATAGAAGCAGAGGGCATGTGGGTTACCAAGTCTGAGTTGTCACCTTGACACAGAATGCCCTGCTCTCTATTGGACAAGTTCTCTATTGATCTTTCCCAAGTGCTGCAAAACCTTGTCTTGGGCATATTCTGGGCCACTGTGTGACAACACAAATTTGTTATGCTGTTCTTGAAAATACTTTTCACTTCACTTTAGATGAATGAAATAAGATAAGCATCAAAGCAACAACAACAGTTCTTTTAATTAATTAAATTAATAAATTGATTAATTTTGAGAAAGGTTTCAAATTCAAGAATCATCATGCATCAACTATTTTAGACCTAGAACACAATCATTCCTAAGTTCTGCTCCTTAGTGTCAGTCTGTCAACACAGTCAGCCTGTTAATATAAAGTAATACACGGTATGGAATATCCGCAACTAAAAAAAATGTTGAGGCATGCTGTTAATTTCTTCTTTTCCATCAATCACTAGGGTAAGTCTTGCAAAGCTCCTCAACAAAGCAGTTACAGTCAATGTGAATCTAAGTCTCCTCTCACGCACAGCATACCAGTGCATCTCTAAGTCAGTGTACCTGCTTAATTCGTTCTAAAACAATGAGCTTCAGTCATAGCTACCTATTCAAAATCATCACTAAAAAGATATTTTAAAACATTTTGAACATGTAGGAATCTTTTTTTGTTTGCTTGGTTTTTTTCCCTATGCAAACAGTTGTATTAAGTTAATTTAAATCAGTATAGGAACAGATGTTGAGAGTCACCATATCTTAGGGTATGATAATGTCTGCAAGAGGGTCCCAATGAAATTCAGGCATTTTTCAGAAGATGTGCACTGGCATGAAAGCATAAGCTGTGCAATTCCCCCAGCACCAGGCAAATCAGCAATGACCATCTTGCTAGAGTCAACTGTGAACCTCACTAGCTTTCATGCACAAGTAATTTACTGTGCCCAAAAATGGAGTATAAATCTCAATTTTATAATGGTGTCTACAATGGAAAAAAGCTTGAAAAATCCCAGAGAAACAGTAACATTGATTATTGACTGCAGCAGGACTGACCCCTCCATGTGATATCTGCTATTATTTATATTTTGATAGCAGCCACTAACACATCACATGCAATGCATTCCCCACAAAACTCATGGGATAAATAAGAAAACAACAGAGAGATGGCTAGATTCTATATAAATGCACTATGCCTTACATTGCATCTTTACACATTTAGGAAACCTAATGCACCCTGAAGTATTTCTGACTTTAATGCTGCAGTATTTCATTTTCAATTGCTCATCACAGCATTCAAAATAATGATTAAAAAAAGAAAAAAACTATGATTTGAGGTGACATCTCAAGACAGTGCTTTAAAATCATGAGAGGCAATATGAAAAGCATAAATATGAGATGAGAGCAGTCATTCAGAGAAATGTAACTAGAAAAACAGACCAGGCAAGGTGCTGTCATATGTACAGAAGATTGAAAATATTTTGTTATTAAACTTTTGAACGCTTTATAATGAAAATAGTTTCCTTTCCACATTAATTATCCATTTAAAAGCTGACTTTAAATTACAGTGAAACAACAGATTCAGTGGACTTACAACTTCGCCTATGACTCGTATTCTGAATAAATTCTGTAACAGTCCATCTACTGTCTTGCTGTCATTCAGAGCATGGGTCGGTGGTTGGGTGGCAGTGCATGTGAAGACAGAGTACATGATTAAGTGCACAACTAGTCAAGTGAACAAATTTGCAAATTCCAAACACATCCTCACTTCAAAGTTTCTCATTAAAGCAATTCCACAGCTCCTCACTGCTTTGGCTATGCACCTCTGTGACAACGATATAAATATTTCAGTGAAATCCTAAGGCTGTATTACTATGATAACGACTGTAACTTCCTCTCTAAGTCCTTGCACACGAAGGTTTACAAGGAGAAACTGACTGCCACCTTGTGCACCATGGGTCTGGAGAGGGGCAGGCAATGAAGGGCAACACAGCTGCAATGAGAGCTGGGAAAAGGGACAATGGGATTGTTGCACTTCCACACCACGTCTCCAGTGTCTACTATCAACACGAATTTCTCCAAGGAATTTTGTTTCTTTGCTATAATCAAGCAATCAGCCCTTAGAATAGGGCCTGAACCATCTTTGTCTGTTGAGTTTATTGGAGATTCAAACATACATATACCTACAGAAATATGGACCCCATTGCACAAAAGTTTCCAATTTTTAATGAAGAACTACCTTTTTATTCAGCCTACCACAAACCATCCCAATCAGAGAGCTAAACTAAACATGTGGTGATATGTGCATCTTAAATGCATCTTAAACTTATTAAAATAATAAAAACATATATTTGTTAAAAAATAAAATTATTATCTATTTACTGTAAAGGTAGACAAAAGGGATAGGAGACAAGAAAAGGAAAAAAATACAGTGAGGTTTAATTGCCTAATGAAAATTATTTTTTAGTATCTTTCATAGAATCATAGAATAATGTGTTGGAAGGACCTTTAAAAGTCATCTAATCCAACAGCCCCTGAAATCAGCACACACATCTTTCAATTTATGAGGTTGCTGAGAATCTCATCCAGTCTGCTCTTGATGACTGACTTCTAGGGATGTGTCATGCACAGCTTCTCAAGGCAATGTGTTCCAGTGTTTCACTACCCTCATCGTAAAAAAAAAATAAATTCTTCCTTATATCTAGTTTGAATCTATTCACTTTCAGTTTAAAACCATTAGCCCTTGTCCTATCCCAAGGCCCTGATAGAGAGTCTATCCCTGTCTTTCTTGTAGGTCCCTTATAGGTAATGAAAGGCTGCAATAAAATCGCCCTGGAGTTTTCTCCAGGCTGAACAAACCCAACTCTCGCAGCTTTTCCACAGGGAAAAGTTCCTTTTGAACTCCAGTCCTGATTATTTTCAGGTTCATGTCTTCCCTGTACTGAGGTCAGCACAGCTGGACACAACACTCGAGGTGGGCTCTCACCAGAGTGGAGGAGAGGAGCAAAATCCCCTCCCTTGCCCTCCACCCTGCTTTGAATGCACTCCAGGATATGGTTGTCTTTCTGGGATGCAGGAGCACATTGCTGGGCCATATCCAGCTTTTCATCCACCAGTATGCCCAATTTTGGAGAAAGTTAAAAAATAATACAGAAAAACTCTTATTTGCCCTAGTACAGTAACTTTGGTATTTCATCAGAGTTCATTGCTTGTATTGTTTAACCACCTGGCAACCATTTACAGTAGGAAGAAAAGCTAGTTTTGAATTGCAAACACATAATATTGGAGGGGAAAAACATTCTGTAAAGCAGAAAGGAAAAAGAAATATTTCCTTAGTATATACAACAAAACTGTAACCTCATTTAAATGTTAATGAAAAAGCTTAGAAATTTTACTGAAGAATTTTTTTGTTTAGATTTTTGTGACTAAGTCTCTTTACTTTTTTCATGAAACTTTTAAGTTCTGCATCAACAGAAAACATCTCTAAGCTTTGATATTTTGTATTACTTTTTTTCTCATGGTTTAGCTAGTCCACTTGATACTCTCAGGTCAACAACGCTTTTATTAAATCCAGCATTAGTTTCAATTACTATTGCTTTTTGAAAGCACTTTAAAAAAATATATTATAAATTAGGGAAAAATACACACACGGCCTCTTTTTCTATATTTCAATAGCGTTAATATCTAGCTGCAAACATTTATTTTCCTGTGTAAAAATAGTTCTAATAACTTGAAATTTGATATGAAACAAAAAAGCACATTTTAGACTTAAATAGGGATTAATTTGAAATTAATGGCTTTTTTAAAGTTGAGTCTAAAGTGGAAATAAGTGCTGTATATGGGATTAGCCTGCTTTTATTATACAATCTATTTCAGCTCCTCTAAGCTTATATATACTTAGACTATCTCTACAGAAAGCCACCCTACAAAGCTGTCAGCATTAGAAGAGCTAGGCAGTACACAGATTTACTGCCCTCCTTGCTCTTAGGAATGACAGCCTGATTTGGTTCTGCCTGTAAAGTCTCATCACAGGGTGAAAAAGGAAGGCAGAACAAATCACTCTTACAATTAGATAGTTCACTAAGGTTTTCCAATATTTTCCTCTCCTAGAAGACGTATTATCTTCATATCCTATCAGGCTCCCTCGCCTCCAAGTTATCTTTGTGGAGTAGGGAGATTAATGGATTCTGTTGCTCGTGTTGCTGTCCCTGCTCAACAGTTACCCCTGCAAGCATCCTGGAAAGAGCAAGCAGTGTAGTTTGGATGAGCTGACTCTAAAATATTCCTACAGAAGAAAGCTTCATCCTCTCCATTGTTTTGATACAAAACCTCAGGCTGAGCTGAGACACTCAGTTCCAGCAGGAGTTTGATAAAGCTGAACCCACGTGACACAGCGATGGCAATCTTCTGTCGCAGCCCGATGCGTTAGTCACCCGTAATAAAGCACTGAGAAAGGAAGGAAGGCAGGCAAATAAAACCAGAGTGATCTGCTGAACACAAGGGCTTGAAACACAGGATGGGAAAGAATTACTCCTGTTGCAACGACAATACTTTTAATTATATATAGTCAATGAAAAATAAACTATTAAAGAGAGAATAAAATACTTACAATTAATGGAAGTAATGTAATGTTCGAACTTAAATGAAGTATTTTTCTCTTGGGGGTTTTGCTTTACTATTTTATTTAGCTTAATGTAATTTAAATTATAAACAGAATGGTTTTGTAAGCCCCCAGAGAAATGTACTTTATTTATAATGTATTTCCTTTGATGTGGTTATGGAAATCATGCTCTTCCTGAAGTCTGTATTTCACATACCACCTACAGCTGCAAGCTAGTCAGTCTTCACAGCTTAAATATGATCTGTCTAGTAAAGTGCATTACAAAAAAAATGAGATTTTTCTTAAATGCCAGAGGGAGAAAAATTTGTAATTCTGCCAACTAATAGTCTTCTTTTTAAAAAAAGTTATTGAAAGATCTTTGTAGATAAAAGTTATGTTTTTTCAGAGGGAATGGAACTCAGACATAGTCACTTCACTTGAGTTTTTCATGCACATAGTGAAAGAAGAATTGTTTCTACTATATCCTAGAGAGAGTTTCAGCTGGGAAAAATTATATTTTGTACACTTAAGTTTAAACACATAAACATTTCCATCTTTTATTTAAATAAAAAAATCCTTAAAAATTTAATTAGAGTATAAAGAGCAGATTTTCTTTCAGGAGGAAAATGACAAATACCTACTTTGTGTCACCTTTTATCCTCCAAGTAATCAAAGTTATCTATTTACAAGTAAATAAGCAGCTATGAATGAATAAATGGAACCCCAGTCTATGTGCTCTCCTCACCATCAATAGCTACTGCATCGAGTTGGTGAAATAATTAGATGCAAAGAGGAAACTGTTTCTAGAAAATGAATTTTGGCCATTATTCATCTTTTTATAAAGCATAATAGTACCTTACCCTCATGGATGAACTGCTAGCTTAACACACCAGCACAGACAAACAACAGGCAAGCTTCTCCTCAAACAATGTCACTCCAAGTCACTTCAAAGGGAACAGACAATTAAACACTGCAAACACTGCGTACAGCACGATGGCACGACAGCCACAGCCACAGGCTGCATGTGCTTTGAAACAACTCTTCCTTTTGTCAAACGTACTCTTCTGCTCTAACCTACTACCAAAGTGGATAAATAAATAAATAAATAGAGAAATAAATCAAAATACGAGTTTTCGTTAGCCTTGGATTAAGAGCTTGAAAAATTTTTCAAGGGATAATATACAGGAGCAAATATTTCTTTGTAACTACTCTATAAAACGCACTTCAGCGCTCTGGTGTTAATTTCTGATTGATTTGGTAGATTTTATCAATATCACGAAGTTTCAGATAGATATTTAAATCCATTAAAATATTTAAAACCAAATTCATGAACAAATATGAATTAATTTTTACTGTTGCAGTAATGAGTGATGCAGGGGCCCCAGGCAGCTGTAAAGGAGTGCTCTCTTTTGAAGCAGTTAGCAGGTTATCAGTTCACACAGATTTAAGGCACAACAAGCCCAAGTGAACCACACACCACGATGTGGACACATGGCAGTCACACAGCACATCTCTCATGTCTCTGTGCCCCTGCTCCAACTGAGTCACTCTCCCCTAGCTCCCCTCAACTTAGCCTAAGTAAAAGGCTGGAGCCATGGTTCAAGGCCTTCCCTTTATAAAGCCTTACCTGTTGGTAACACTTTAAAAATTGTTTTTTTTTAAATAATCTTTCTCCATATACTACCATACAAACCTTTTAAGAATAAACATAAACACAAGATCAACCAGTCCTGTGGCTCAGGTTGGGATGGTTTGTTGTACTAGGAGGGTGACACAATGGGACACTCTCTTTGTCCCTTCTCTCATGGAAATGTATATTTGTTCTCTCTTTGTGTAGCTTCTCGATCTAAAATAAAAACCACCCCAAACAGAATTCATGTTTCCACCTTTGTTTGGAGAAGACCTGGCCTTTTAGTTGGATCAGCCTTGCAGAGGCAGTGGGACATCCTGCTGGATCAAGCTGTGTCACCTGAGGAAAGACTCCTTTGGAAGTGCCCTTGGATGAGAATTGTGCAGTTTGGTGTTTGGTTCCACTTTCCCAGACCCTGCCCTTCTTAGATCAGACATTATCCAGTTCACTCTTGAAAGTTATACCAATTGTGTTGGAAATTGCACTTGTTTTCAGAGATCCAAGATGTACCAGAGTCTTTGCAAACATCTGTGTTCTGCTAAAAGCTACTCAAGTACAAGTACTACTTGCATTACATGACAAATGCACATCATAGTGACCATTATCCTTGCATTTGAGGAAAGATTTTAAGATTCTGCCAGCCCAGTCTAGCTAATGTATCTGTGTAAAGCAAGATAATGCTGTTCCTCTTGATGAATGCAACATGTTCAGCACAACTGACAAATTCTGTTTACTGCTCTGCACACTTGTGCATAATAAAGGTCATTATTTTATTATTTCTTTTTAGATATGATCCATTAAGAGGTAGCATGACAGCATAGCATAAATCTAAAGCAAACCATCAGATTTATTTGCATGAATGGCTTTGTTGCCATTAATTTATTATCAAGAAAAAATCCAAACAACAGATATCAATTACTGGCTTTTCTGAAAATGGATTCTATGGCTTGGTGCTTTAATCCTTCTTTTTTTGCTCACTGTTTCCACATGGTCTAAGTGACAGAGTCCAAGTGACAAATATTACATGTCTATACAGGAAGAGAGATGTGGACAGTAACAAAATGTACAGAAGTTAACTATATGAATTTAGATACTTTATTACTTTCCTTTCAGACTAAAGCTGAGCACATTTCCAGTTTCTTTCAGGTACCCTGAAATTTGGCATCACTTATAAAATTTTCTACAATGGAACAGTTGTGCCACTGACCCCTACAAAAAGACATTTTCCCATTCTCCTCAGACTCAATATCCTCTCAGCATAATAAATGTCTTTTGGGATTGCTTCCCTACCCATCAGTTACAACTGGGAAAGACTTTGGATACTCAAAACAGAAAATACGAATCTCCTTTCTGTTCTGGAGATAGCAAGCCATTTATGAATTATGATAACTTAAATTTAATTTTAACCACCAAACCAGAAAAAAATGTTTTCAGTATTTATTAACAGAAACACTGCATTCCGAGGAAAATAAAAGAAAATAAGGTAAGAATCCCAAACCACAACCTTTCACTTTTTGCAAAATACCTGAAAAACATCTAATTAGATCTGGAATGTGGTCAGCACAAGATGAAAGGCAGCTGTGTATGTAATGTACCTTGTCATACCATGTACCATGCAATGTACCTTGTCATAATTTCAGGATAAAAAAGCAGGGATAAACGTTTTTACAGGATTCATCTGAGGCACCTGTTGTTAAAACTGAAGCCATTAAAAATTCAGCCAGTACGCTCTGAAAATGCTGTGCTGACTTACTTAGAAAGCTTCTCCAGACAGAACCGAGTGACTGAAATCTCAAGATGCTCCAGAAACAACCACAATAAACTTGCAATGTCACAGTTCCAAAAGAGAATGTGAGGAAAGCTGTTTGTTATGTGCAGAGACTGTGCCAGCATGTGTAAATACAGGCCATCTAAACCACTGCTACACACCCAAGTTTACAGCTAATTTCCATAAAATTAGAAATGCAAACCAAGGTAGAGCTTTTACAGTGTAAGGAATGTAAAAGAAATACCAATTATAATGTAGACATAAACTCTTACCAATTTGTGTGAATTATTTTAAGTGCCACTGCAACTGAGACATAAAACAGCACAGCTTACAAGGGCAAAAGCAGTCAAGAGACAATAAATGCTGGCAATTTAATCAGAACAATTTAGTTCTTTGCCTAGGTCTGCTAGCTCAGAGGGAGATGACTTGTTGAAACTAAATGCAGCTAGCATAGCAAAACAAAAAGGAAGAATACACTTTTCAAGAAATTGAATATAAATCATTGGATTCACAGCTCTTCTATAGTAAAACTGAATTATTCTGCAGGAAATCCTGGTGATAGAATATTGGCTACGTTTCATATTTTGTCTGAAACTCATAGAAAACTTGAAGATTTGAGCAGAAGCTCTAGAGGATCAACAGAAATAACTAGAAGGCATCTTTCTTCTGATTATTAATACCATGACACTCCTCTACTAATACCATAATACTCTTCTCTTAAGACAAACATAGAGTTTCATGCACGTAAACCTGTTCAGCCTAGCTCTTATTCTGCCCGCTGTGTGGCTGTAATAACAAGAAGATCAAGGCTTACTAGCTGCCTCAGAACTCATTCAATTTCTCTGCTGGGTTTTTTGCCTAAGCTGAAATTTTCACCACTGCAGCTGCTACTAAAGTTAGCCTACAGGAATGATGGGCATCACCTGTTGCCAGCACCTGCAAATACTTAAAGCAGACGTAGCAAGAAGGCCAAACACATTGTGACATATGACAGTCTACTTTTGTGCTTCTGTTGACAATAAAACTCATCAAAAAGTTCCAGGGTCTTAATGATACTGTAGTCCATAAACTCCAAAAGACCCCGACTCCACAAAGTGAGCCCTGTTGCCCAAACCCAGATGTTTCCCAATATGCTGAATACTTTTACAGATACAGTGTGGATATAAATAGGGGTTTTTGAATTTTACCTACATGGTCCAGTGAGGATCATCAGAGCAGCTAGTTGGATCAGACAGCGTAATTCTGTGAACTCCTCTTTTGGAAACAAAACTGGTACTGTGTCAGCATTTAGGCTGTGAACAAAGCAAAAGATGGAATTATTAAAATAGATTATAGAAACCTGGGGGAAGCAGAGACATAAAAGCTAAAAGGCCTTATTTGGAGCAAGACAAGACAAAAGTTTTTAATACTTTTTATTACCAAATAATACGGGTTTTTTTTCTTTTTTCAATGTGAGAGACCTAGTTAAACATAAAACAACTCAAGCACACATTTATCACACACAGATCTGGAGCAGTGGTAATAACATGGTACTGATAGGCCTTTGGGCTGCTCACACCTATCTCCAAAGGGCTGTGTATGATCACAGTATTTTCAGATGGTTTTTTTTTTATTTTTTCAAACCTGGTGACCACACTGGAGTGAAGGTAACAGTTTCTCCAGTATAGTACAAACAGTCATAGAATCATAGAATACGAGGTTGGACCTTTCCTGGCAAAAGCACAATCTTGACAAGACAACACAGCAAACTGTCCAGCTGAATCTTAAAAGCGAGCAATGGTGGGGGATCCACCACTTTCCTGGGGAGCTTATTATTTAAGGCTGCAGCTGTGTCAGCAAGCAAACTTGTGTAGCTTGTGTCTGAAAATGGGCATCTACAGCACAGAGGAATGATGAGCCTATTCAGACCAAGGAGCAGGTCATCCCAAAGGTAGAATTAAGAACTGGGGTCTCCTTCCTCAAATAATGCAGTCTTTCAAGCTAACCACTTTAGAATGTTGGTCTGGAATATAATTTTTCATGTAAAAAAATGAAACAAGAGGAAGCAAAAATATTAATAATTAAAACCTAAACAAAACACTTTCCTCTGCAGAAGTTGTAAATTTCTGAATTTAGAAGTGTAGGAGAAAGATTAATGACTGACCACCACGTTCCATTTCATTACACACAATTATCATTCCATTTATTGCACACCATTGCAGCCTAAGGCTTCCAGGCCCCTTTGAATAACTTAAACACAAAAGAGGGAATCTAATCAAGACGTTTCACAGTTTTTCTTAGTGTCTCAGCCTTTACCAGAACACCAAGGGATTTTACTCCCAGCTGTTATAAAAAGGAGGCAACAGACCAAAGAGGGAATATATTCACTATGCTGCATGTTCAGTTTCTCAGGAAAAAAACCAAAAACACCACCAAAATTCAACGGCAACAACAAGGGTGAGGCCACCAACAAAGCTGAGACAATACTCCAGTTAATTTCCAGCAGGGAAGAAAATACACATTTACTAGCCATGTACACGGCTGCATGCCAGCTCAGTACTTGTAACACAGCTCTGATAAGCCTTTAACCACGAAGGCCTAGCCCTCCTCTGGTAAAACACTCTCCTGGAAGAAAGCTGCTCCCTCCACTAACCCTGTACTGCCAAGAAGTACAATGAGTCAGAATGGAAGCCAACCTGAACACCCCCCTAAACCAAATGAACACAAGAGGGGCTGTATTTAAACGAATGAACAGAAAGGAAACAAATCAGATGAAATACGGCCTGATTTTGTGTTATCTGTCTTACAAGGAATGCAAAGCAATTCTTAGCTGGACATGTCAGTGTGGCAACCCCTTCATAAGAGCAGGCTTTGAGAAGGACCCTCTCAGGCCAGGATCTATGTTTAGATGAGAGACTATCACTCCAAACCCACTTCCCAAAACATTTCTTTTCCTAGGCATTTCTTGGCCTAGCCATTACTGCACTATAAGGCTCTGTCCCCAGCACTGCTCCCAGGCTGGCCACGCACAGGGAGCCCAGCACAAGGAAGCGTGTCTGCACCAAGGGTCACATGGCAAAGAAGGCAAAACCCTCAGAGAGCAGCCAGGGAGATCATGTGCATACTCAACCCCCTCCCACCTGAAAGGGCTTTCACTCTCTGAAGCTCTGCAAGGATCTCATGGAGCCTTTGGTGCTGGAGCTCGATCTTTTAGCTCAGAAAAGATGGTTCCAGACTTCTCAAGAGAGCAGTTCTGATTTTAGTACTTCATTCCAGCAATGCAGCAGTGAATCTACACACTAATAACTCACTCACATAGTAAAACTACAATTTGCACAGCACATACCAATTCTTGTTTAATTGAGATCCCTAGAGGTCCTTAGTGGAATGCTTATGGTGTTGACAACAATGTGAATTACTTTTAAAAAACCTGAATGTTTAAAAATTATTTGATCCATTTTTTAATTCAGAAAATATAAAGGTTGAAAAAGACTTCTCTTTTACACGATCAATGCACAAAAATAATTTAAAAACTGCTACATGATCAAAGTCAGTTTTAAATAACTTGTAAACTTTTAAGATTGTGAAACAATTGAAAAGAGAAGCCTTTTTTTAGTTAGCTGAGCTTCCTTTTAGTTGAGGAAATTAAGTTTCTGGCAATTAAAATTTGAATTTTGATAATTTCTCTCTTACCAAGGTATTATACTTTTAGTTAGCAAAAAACTAATTTATTATTAAATTAGCTTTTCAAGCTATTTTCAATTAAAAAAAAACAACTTCCCAATAATTTTCTACTATATTTTAGTTTTATGCCTTTACTACCAAGATTCCATTTTTACCCTCCTAATAATGCAGGTTGTGACTCAGAGCTTTGGAATTCATTGCCTTAATTTACAATAAACTAAGTCTCCTCAAATAATCTCGTGCTGCTGGTATATTCAGCTACAAAGCTAATACACTCTACTCTTTATGAACAGTGAGCAAGGCCCATTGACAATCCAGCTCGTGCAGAACATCAAGCTCCAGATGAACAATCCTGTCAACAGACCCCCCCCAAAGCCCCATGCCAGCTATCAGCATGAACCCTGGACCTAGTTAAGCCATCATCAGCCCCCTCTAACCTCATTTACTATGTCTGGGCTAGAAAATTTAATTTGGTGGGTGCTTCTAGGCATTGGCACCCAACCTCTGCCACAAAATCATGAGACTGGTCCTAGCAGGCTTTTAGCTTGGGTGTGGTCTGGGAGGCAGCACAGCCAAGGAATTTGAGTTACGCTCTGCACACATGGGCACACTATGAAGAGGAGAGGACTGAAATTTGTGGCACCACAAATCCAGCTGTGATTTCAATACCAAAAAAAAAACCCAAACTGTGGTCAGGAGAGGCAGCCACTCATTGTTCTAGGTACAGAACTGAAAATCACATTTTATGACTTGTACAATTCCTTTCCTATATTCATGAGAATCCCTACGTAAAACAAGAAGAGACTCTGTGTGCTGCCTTTAGCTTTTTATTTATCTTTGATGAAAGTCTCACTTGAGACTACAATGTCAGAAAGGCCTCTAAATAAGAGAAGTACTTTTGTGAAAGCAAAACCATGGATACAGTAATTTCTACCCTGTTTACTTGAGAAGACAAATTTGCATGCATTGACTATGCACTGAGAAAATTAGGTCCCGTGTTTCACCAAGCAGGCTCCTCTCTATGAAAAATAAAATTCACAGACTGGTAAAACTTTATACATAATAAGGTAAGTATTTCACATGAGTGTGTATCAAGAGAGATAAAGGTGATCTCACTTGTTGCGATCTTTTAAATGAATTATGTTCAATTTTTGCCCTGCTGTGAAGACAAAAAAGGTGTCAAAAACTTAACCTAGTTATTTATATTTTCTTGCTGAAATAACCTATTAAAAATCAACACTTCAGTCAAAAATGTTTTTTTCAACCACAAAAATGCCTACAGAGGTACCTAAATAGATAAAAAGAATTTTAATAGTTGAATGAATATGAATAATAATATGATCCTGATGCCAAAAAAAAAAAAAGTCAAAAAAAAAGCAGTTTCTATTTCCAATGGACTTTAAAAAGAAGAAAATATTTTGATTCTTAAGCTTCAGATATAAAAAAGTCTGCAGGCTGGAGGAAGCATCTCTGCCTTGTACTTCTTTCAGTGGATCTCATTAGAAAGAGGTTAGGATCATTCTGGACCAAGACAATATCAAAGACAGATGGTAAAAGATTGCAACTGCAATATTTGTACACTTGAAAAGTTCCTCCCCACTGATATGACAGAAAAATGTGCGACATGTAGGTCAAAACAGAACTTCTATGCTGGGATAAATTCAATTCCACACAAATTTGTCCAACTTGTTCTACTCTTATTTATTCAGGATGGCTAAAACCAATCATTTTATGCTCCTTTCATTTCGTTTAACAGAGGTAAAAACTAATGAGTAACATCCCAATTTAGGACAATGTTCTTGGTGAAAACATGTCAATTCACAGAACTGTCTTAGCCAACTCTTTCAGCTGCTGAAGAGCTAGAAGCCTTTATTTTAGTTTGAAGTTCTGAGGAGTACAGCAAAACAAACCCCAAACATTTCAGATATGATTTTAGTTGGGTAGTCTCGTAGCTCAAAATTTCTTCAATCTGGACATATCACATTTGTTTCTCTCTAGAATAGTGACTTCAGTGTTTTATTGACAAAGCCTGTTATGGAAATAGTCAGTTAGGACTGCTCAGCATAAAGCTGTTCAACTCAGTGCAGTTCATATACAAAGCACCTCAGAAGTGCACTACAGTGCCTGAATAATCAGAACAAGCAGCTAGGAAAAATAAAAACATCAGGAAAAAAACCACTAGAAGAATACTTCAATCTAATTGCTCTATTACTTATGTTTTCTGGCATATAACCTCAAAAGCTTTTTAAAATTTGCAAAGTGATTAGACTCTCTCTTAGATTGTTGTTCCTTGAGGTGCTTGCTGGTACCTGACTGCTAGTGTCTCTGACAAAGATTATTATTTTACACTGAAATCTTTTAAATGTCATGTATCATTTTATATGACACTAGGAGATAATAGTGGTTAAACAGACCAAAACAGGAAGCTCACTCTTTAGTGCATGGTTATCAGCATTAATAATTTAAGAAGTGGTTCCACTTAGCTTTATGTATCTTTGCAGTTACAGGCATCTGTACAGGCTGCACAGTCAACACAAAAAAAGCTACCACATCAAAGAACAATTCAACAGGGCTGATGTGTTTTAATTGTTGGCCCTAGGATGAGATGAAGTAAGCTTTAGGAGGATCTCATTTCACCATCAATTATGCAGCACATCTAAAGCTGTTTTGATTAATCCCTTCCTGAATGTTCATTTTTCATGATCACATATTGTTATCCTTGTTTTCACCAATCCCTTCCATCCATAAATATTCTGATGCATACAGCCACTTAGAGTGAGATTAGGCTCCACTGTACGCGTGGAAAAAAAACCCATACCCCTTCTTGTGGAAGAAAGCCTTATCAGACAAAGATGTCCCAAGCAATCATACTGCTCCATTTCTTTCACACAGTTTTACTTTAGCAGTTACTCAAAAGTTACAAGATATTCATGACTCCCGTATCAACACCCTTTTCTCTACCCATCTCTGCAACTAATAAACCCCCTAACATGGTTTTCACTGTAACTGATTACTCTAAACGCACAAAAAAAGAAGTCTCACAAAACAGTAGACTTTTCAACATTTGAGGAAATATTTGGGTGTGACTTATGTACACAAGATACGTCTGGTGTGTTAAATATGAGAAAGTGGGAAATCATAAGTAAAATTTTGAATTATCATGAGGCAGCTGAATGTGCAGTGAGTAATATGCTGCTTTATCAGTTGGAAGCAGATGGACTTCCCTGAAAAGGGATTGTAAGTCTGTTAATGGAAATGTGCAGCTTGTTCACTGGAATATCCAGGTAGGAAATTTCCCATGATTTGGCCTTTCCTAACTATGCCTGCCAGGCAGTACAGGAAAATCCAAGTAATCATGAATTTCCTTGTAAACTCCATTTTGTATCAAGGATACACAAAACTACCCAAAAAAATGTCTTAATGAAACATCTGATGAGAAATTATGGGATTAATGATGTTTGTAAGCAAAAAGAAGAAGCTGTTGGCAAGAGGTGCAATAATCTCAGATACTCATCTACCAAAATCCACTCTTTTACATCCACAGTGCAGCCAAGAGCCTGGCATGGGCTCACCTGCCCTCCTCCAGCCTCAACTGGAGCTCTCATGGAGCAGGTGCCTTCCTCTACCTGGGGGCAGGACCCTGGGACACTGGGATGGAGATGTCCACACCATCTCCTGGGGCTATTCCCAGGCACCCAGAGGGTCCCTGGGAAGGTAAAGAAGACAGCCCTGCATGCCCCAGGGACAGCAACAAACATGACAGCACTGACACAACCTCCAGGGTGAATATCACTTGAAACAATAAAATAATACCAGCTAAGAAGCCTTGGATTCACCTCTGCTCTAGGCATCCCTGCCCACGCTGCAGGGCGCTCTGTGAAGAGAGGCAGAGGATGCCTCATGCAGGTGTACCCTGTCCCAGCTGGCTCCCAGGTAACCACCACAGGGCATGGATGAGCCCTGCAGCTGCACTGGCAGTGCCCTGTGGGATGTGTGGCCACGGAGAACCCGGGCTGGAGCGGGCTCATCCTGAAGGGCAGCAGGCTGTGGATGCCTCAGGCTGGAACAGGGAGCAGCATCAGGAAGGAGTGGCACAGAGGAGCTACCACCAGCTGACCACAGTCCCTGTCCCTGTCTCCCTGTGCCACCTGAAGGAGCAAAAACAAAGAGAAAGCTTCACTGTGGGGAAACGGTCCTGACCCTCTATGGGAGAACACTGTAAGCATGTTTTGGGACTGCAACATGCCTTTGTCCGAAAACTGCAACATGCTCATGTCTGAAAACCTGTTAACCTCTTAAGATCACCTGCAGAATGGTTCTCTATGAAGCTGAAGTTAAAGATCTGTTATTAATTTTGTATTAAATTAGTATACAGAACTTCAGTATTGGAAAAAGCAGCTCAATAATTTCTTTTTCTATCAATATCTTGATTTTTTTCCTTTGGTTTGTTTATACAAAATAAAAAGTTAAACAGCTGTTGCCCAGTGGGGAGAATGGGATGAGAAAAGAAAAAAAGAATAAAAGAAATAAATGTTATGTGGAAAGATAACATGAGGCTTTTGTGTCATGCCACATTCTGTCATTAAATTCACAACTTAAACAACAAATCAGGTCCCCAAAATTACAAAGTATACTGCATCATCCCAATGCTTTACTAAAGATAGACAGCCCAGGGAAAATAAGCCAGTGGCTTTGCTATCACAGTTTAACTCTTCTGCTCAGATAATACAGGTTTGGCTTTGCTCAGGATTTATTTAATTCTGAGTATTAGGAAAAGCTTGGAACTGATTACTACCAAGGGCAGTAGTAATCAACATCTGTTGTTGATATACATTTATTCAGATGAGTTAATATGAGTAAACCAGTGTAAACTACTCCAAAGCAAATAAACTCAGTGGTACAGGAGATGAGGCTCTAATGGGATGTATCTATGAAAGCAGTGCAATGACCTGTACCCTGACCAGGACAGAGGATCAGGGCAGCCCAGCAGGTCTGTGTGCTGTACGTGGGCTTTGACTTCCATGGGCAGTGTCACAAGAGCAGGCACTTCTGACTGATGCACTGCAATCCCTCCTGCCACGCAGCACTGCTGTGCTATCCTGTGATTGCACAGGTCATTGTAGTAATGGAAGTGCTGTCACCTAGACAAAATGTCAAAGTACACATTTCTCTTGAGAACTGATGGCAAGCCCATCCAGATTTTCTAGCTGCAATTAACATGGGTTTTGCTTATGCATGTTTCCTTCTGTATTTCAATTTAATCAAAGAGAAAGTGTTGTTTCTATACATTCACAGTAGAATCCCTTAAGCATGATGATTCTGTTTCCACAGTGTTGCTTTGGAAAGCAAAAAAATCATGGGTTTTTTCTGAAAGTTGGTATGACTGGAGGTGACTCAAGTTTTTAAATATTTCAGAAAAATTAAATGCCTTAGAAACTGGGAAGAGGACTCATATCTGTTTTCTTTTCTGTTGAAGACAGTATGGAAGTGGAAAACCATTTGCATCTTCAAGGAAAGCTTAACCATACTAGACTGATCCCAAAGTGATATGAAGCAACGCTACCTACCAGCAATACTAAAATTTTCAAGTACCTAGCTAGATTCTGTAAAAAACAAAACTATGTTTAAGCCAATAGCTAAATCTTAAGGTAAGATGAAAAGCAGTCTGGTTAGATTGGCAGGGACTGCTGTGTTTGATTTTATTATTGTCTTTTCCTGGACTATGAGAAACAGTGTTTTTCCCACAAATAATGTTTTATTTAATATCTTTTCCACCTCTACAGGCACTTAACCTATTTGCAATAGCCTTCATTTCTTATACTCTCTGAAGTATCCTGTAACTGTGGCTTTTGACCTTTTAAGTTACATATTCAGTGGCCACCAGGAACATACCAGTAAAATGTTTTTTTATGAACCTTCTGATCTAGAAATTTACTGAAAAATTGCAGTGTTGGGGAACAATCCTTAAAACCACAGGTACTTCCATTCTTATGGTACACAATCACATTAGCTTTATGTTTCTGCTGAAGTAATGCAATTCAAGCCTTAATAACAATATTAAATTGCATAATTAATTTAGAGGCATTAAAGAACACCAGGATGTATTGAGACAATTAAGATCTTTAGCAGCATTTCCTTATGATATTTTCTGCCTCTGGAAGGCAACATAATACTAGCACATCAGCCCAAGCAAAGGCTCTCACTGGGATAAGATTTTAAATTACCTAATAAAGACTTTAACAGACAAAAATTCTGCGATCATCTCCATGAAGTTCATAAGTCAAGTAAGGTCCTGATTTATTACAAGCTAACAATGTAATTACAGAAATTAGGCAACTTGCTGACATTACAGAAAATGAGACAGAAATCTCAGTTATTTTTCTACATGCAGCAAATGGAAAGTCAAAGAGAGAGTGAAAACCCTCAAGGCTGAGCTCAGTCTTAGATTATTATAACAAAATACCAACGCAGAATAACCAACAGAACTCATTGTGCCTTGTGGTTTTCCTTGCCAAAAATGTGTCAGTGTGGGTAACTTCTGAGTTAACTGCATTCAGGAGGAATAATGCCACTTCAATGATACAAAAATGATAACCACATCAATTCTAAAAAACACTCAGTTTTTTCTGTCAGAAACATCCCTATGGCTTAACTTCCCAGAGATGCAAGAAATGCTCTGAAGAGGGCTATTAATACCATGTAACTTAACTATTTATTTTATTCTGATGTGAATTATTCTTCGCAGGACCTTCTCCCCAGGATAATAACAAAAAGCCCACTGATCAATTTAGATTAAAAATCCAATACAGGTAACTTTAGGCAAAATGGATTCTACCCAAAACTAAGCCAAGAGTCTGAATAAAAATCTATCCCTTTCCTTCTTATAAACCAGGATATAAATAAATCCCTTATAAATGCCTTTCCTTCTTATATACCTTGACACACTCAAGGTCTGAAGATATTTCAAGCCAGAAAATATCACCCTCTCCCTGGATTTGAAAATGATCTGAAATCCACTGATTGCTAAACTCAATTTCCAAGTCACCAAAGTAACTAACCTCACTCACTAATTCCTGTATTTCTACCAGACTTGTTTTTCTGTTGTTTAATTAGCAGCATTCACGAACAGAAATCTAAGCATTAAGAATATGTGATGAGGAAATTAATCTGATGTATATAACTACGTAGCAGGAAATGTTAGATAGAGAGAAAATCATACCACCAGTCTTTGTAAACATGTGTCAATGGAGGAATCAGTTGGCTTCAGGATGCATAGCTAAACTTTGGTTTTGGACAAGAACTCTGCTAAGGATGGCATGGTGTTGGGCTGAGCTCTGAAGCAGGGAGGAGAGCCAGGTACCCAAATATAATGTACCCTTTAACCACCCTTAATCACAGGAAAGGGACCATCCTTGGATTATCCTGAGAACTCGAGGCTACCATATCACCTTCTAGGCACCACTCATGCCACCTTTCTTTCAGTACAGGTTCTCTGACCTGCAGATATCTTCCTCTGTAAACCTTGGTAAAGGGTAGGTAGCTTCAACAGACTTTAAGGCAGTACTTCACGCCCTCCTATTTTTTCAAAACAGTACTGCCAGCCAAGCAAATATATTTGTTACAGACAGGAACAGCAGCTCAGCAGCTGCTTTTACTCTGAATGTTATCATATTCTTTTTTTTTTTTTTAAGAACATAAATTTTCCGTATATCCTTTTTTACACTCCAGGAATAAGGCCATAATCTTCTTCTACCTTAAGTCAATGAAAGAAATCCAGTGTCAACACCCATGAACAAAAAGCAATGTAAAAAGAGAAGCAAGCATTCCTAATGGCTCAATATTGGTACTATTCTGGAAGACTGTTTGGCAAAGCACAGCTGAAAACTGCTTCTGGTGTGATCTATTCCTTTAAATAGTACAGTTTTCTTATGGGGACCTAATATAATAGCAACATCAGTTCAAATAATAGGGTACTTCTTTAATAGCTAGTAAGTTTCAATGATAGCCTTTAGAACTTACAGCAAATAAACAAATTCCATCTACAAAGACTTCTTCCCCTAATATATAACTTCAAACAAGTAAACTTTTCAAGATTTTGCTATTTGCATGAAAATAGCTCTTTCTCAGCCCAGCAAACAAAAGGAACAACTGGCAAAATTTTAATTAGACTGTAAATTCAAAATGCAGTATGGAATTATAAAAAGTGTGTTGATGCTTCAAACACTGTCATATATGGATTAGATAAATGCCATTTATTTAAAAGCCTACCACTCTGAAAGATAAGAAAGAAGTGTAAGGGAACCCATGATGGGTAATAGTAAGGGTCCAGCAATGCAAGTTCCCAGGTGGGGCTTATAAACTTTCAACCACGTGGAATCATTTCAGGCAGAGAGAGAGTAGCTGCTGGTTGTTAAGTTGCAAATATAACCGAGGTGAATTTCAAAGTAAAGTTAGTTGAGAGAGAGATTTGCGCTCATGCAGAAAACAGAACTTTATAGTGGACATGAATTTGACAATTACTTTTATTTAAAAGAAGCCCATCTTTTTTACAACGGTCTGGCATTCAAATGACTGCGTAAACTTCCGATATTCTCTCCAGTAAACTGATGTGCAACCAATCTGTGCCTATTACTTTAGACACAATCTTTTCCCCAGGATTTTATACTTCAGTGAGGAAGCACGCACCTTGTTTGGGGGAACGGGGGACACTCCACTCAGCACGTATCTTCCACAGCTTGTTTCTGGTTGTTTTATCAGTGCCCCAGTACTTACCAAATGACAGAGCAGACTTGTTGGGCTTTAGTTTTCTTCTCATGAGTCTGAGATTATGAACAACCCCATAACCCACACAAGATTACGGAAAAAAGGTCACAATCAACATACTCTGCTGCTTTGAAGTGGTTGGTTGTTACCCATATCCTCACACCATAGTAATCCCAGTTACTACACTGCTGCAACCTAAATACTCAAGGCAAAGCTCACCTCAAAAGGAAGAGGCATAAGGAAAGGAGTCTCTCTTTTCCACTTCTAAATGCACTGTGCTCAAGATGAAGAATGAAGGTCACTGTTTCTTAAGAGATGATTTTGATGAAATTCATGCTTATTCGCTCTTAGACGCAAAAGCTTTTAGTGAAAGAAAAAAAATCCAAACGATTCACCCAAAACCCAACAAAATACTGCAGAAGCAGAAAGCTTAGGTGATTTGTATTATAATGTTGAAAGGAATTTTTAGGTTTTGCTACAATATTTCTGCTGCACTGTACACCCTGCAAGCCTTAATGCCAACCTGTTTGTATGTCACTGCAGTTCTGGTGGGCTCTTCACAGACATTCAAGTCTCAAGCCAGGATTAGCTCCAGAGTAAACACCACACGTGTGCTCCAATACAAAGCCTCAAAGAGAAATGTCCAGCTACACTTTTCTTTATTTCCCTTTCTCTGCCTTTTTTCAACACAGGACTATTTCCCCCTAGCTTACAGTGCATGATCTAGACACTCTTCAATCCACCTCCATCTCTTAGTTTATGAAAGTATTTCGCTGAATTCTCCTAAAAGAATTGGGAAGATGGCAAGATTGCTACATGTTTTGCAGTGGCATATTCCAGAACATTGCCTTGCAAGTCATATCTGAAAATATGTTGAACTGTAACTCATTCACTACAAGAAAATTAAATTTTTCTTCTGTCAGGGAACCACTAAAATTTCTTATGTCCAGATTAATTGTATCTACTAACTTTAATTTTCCAGACACAGGATGAGAAGATCAGCTACTTGAGAATTCTGTATCTGTAAAGATACAAGTCAAAAACTAAAAAACCCCTTTAGGCAAATATGTAATATCAAGACTAAAATATAGATACAAATAAAGTAATAAATCAAAACAAAGAAAAGAAGGGAAAGAAATTTAATCACTACATAATATCTCAGCTGATTCTGAGGAGTTTTTTGTCTATTTGACTAGGGAAATATCCAACTGAAATATTTTAAGAGTTTTAATGATGAAAAGCATTTTTTGTTATTAAACAGAAGTTCTTCTACTTGTTCAGAAGTGATAAAAATAGCAAATTCCTACCTCAGTTTTACATATCTTTAAATGCTAACATTATAGCAAGAAAAGGAAAAAGGACAAGTAGAAAATGGTCTCATTCCTCCTAATGTATTCTGGGATTACATTTTTTTACTTGGATCAATAAAAAACAAGTTCCTCTTTACAAGAGGGCATTCTAACATCATTGTACTGTTACTGTTTGGAAGATTAAAGTTCTTTTTATTGCTAAAGGAATTCAACAAATCCAGCCATATGGAGTCTTTTCAATTAAGGTTATTTCTTCAAATAGAGCTCAAGAAGATATAAAAATATTCCAATTTTATATGCTTATTGAATGTGAAATTATTTTTTGAGATTTCCAGTTTGTAGCTATAAATTGGGTTTGATTTATGCATAAAAATGTTTCATTTTGAAAAAAAAAAACTTAGAAAATATTTGTTCAACTGAGATGTAGTTTGGGGTTTATCCCTATATTTTTTCAATGTTTTGTTTTAAATGCGATAGTTAAACTTCTTTATCTTTTTTTTTCCTGTCAAATGCTTATCAAGACAACAATCCTGATTATCTAATACAATGATCAGCCACAAAAACCAGGACGCAATTATTTACAAGTAACTGTCAAGTCCACAACAATTTAATTTTATTGACAAAAAGAGATGTTTTCTATGTTTAGGTTTCCTGTTACCAAAGTTAACGCAACAGCCCCTGAGATAGGCTCAGTTGGTTAGAGGCTAATAACAAAGAGGTTGTGCATTCAATTCCTATATGGATCATTCACTTAAAAATTGATGATCCTTGTGGGTCCTTTTGAACACAAAATATTCTGTGACCTGTGATTTAATACTAGGCTGGCACATGTTTTGCAGTCCTGAATAGAAAGCATGACATTGACTTGAAGCTGAATCTCCATACCAAGAAAAAAAAAAAAAAGAAAAGGTAGTTGAGTTGTACTTACAGATAAACATTCTCATTCAGGGTCTGAAATCCCACTGGGCTATATAGCACCCCTAGTCATGCACTTGTAATACAGAACCACAGCCCAAGAAAGCATACCAAAATAAAGAAAAAATAACATACAGACAAAACTCACACATAAAGCAAACATTCATTTCCAACTTAAAATGTCTAAACCTTCTCTTCCTTTGCTTCTACTTTGAGGCACGTTATTCCAATAATTTCTGAAATTATTTGCTACAACTTGTGCGTTTGAGGTTTTCACTGATGTGAAACACAGCGGCCATCACAACAGCGACCCAAGTGTCCACATGCCTTGTGGATGTGCAGCACATTCAAATTTCACTGAACACTTGCAGCTCCCAGCTGTACAACAACCTGCATCTTTGGGCTCTCTGGCAATATATAACATGCAGATCATCTCACTTCCAAAGGGCGCTTGGAGAGAACACATTTAAAAGGCCAAGAAGTCACTTCATTATGAGAAGAGCTCAGAAGTTCTTCCAGCACATCAAGCCCAGCTGCCTAAGGAGCCCATCAGGAGCCAGATGTCAGAAAACAACTTTCAAGAGCTTGCCATTTGCATCCTGTGATTGCCATCCAAGAAGGAAAAAAAAGTGGATGGACCATCTGATGGGACAGGATAGCTGACAAGCCCTGCAGAGTTGTATCCTGATCAAAAGATTTACAAGACTGAAATAAGAGATTAAAATTAATGGATAACTAATGATGGACAGCATATTTGCACCTAAACATTTATTAAAAAGAAAAATATTTTTGTTTTGTTTTATTTATTTTTTTAATCTTGCCAATTAGAATACGTATTTTCACAATAATGTAAGCCTAATTTATTAACACAGTTAAATTCTGGGACATTATGATTACCTGGAATGGTAAACGTGATAGGAGTGTTTTATTTATTGTTTGCATTAGTTTTGTGTTTGAACGTACAAAATTAACAGGGTTTTTTTCTTTCACTTGAGCCTGGGGACCTATACTGTGAATATCAGTATTGGGTTTAGAAGCAGGTAATAAAAAAGTAGTGAAATAGACGGATTAACAGCATATTTTGAAAGTTCTAGACAAATGTTTGTTCAACTATCAGAAATAGCACCTATAAATACGTAGATATATTTAAAAAGAGACTTCCTAAACTATACTGTCTTCAGCTTTTGCACGCTTTATAAGATTTGTTGAAACCTAATAAAAGTATGTATTCTTTCTAGGGAAGCGCAACTGAATTCTACAGTTCATACATCCAAAATAAGCAGTTTGTGTAACCTTACTTTGGATTCACTAACAGAAGAAGAATGTTGCCTTGGGGAATTTATCTTGTTATAAGTTCCTAGAGATATACAAGGAGCTCAGATGAAGAGACAGTCCATAACCCATGCTCTGTCCTTGAACCAGCATTTCCATCAATATTTTACTACTCATTTCTAAAACAAGCAGATAATTTTCCCTTTGAATTGTGACTTCAAAGCACTCAATGTTTTGGATCTAAAAAAGTTTTCTGATTACATACTTAATCTAATAAAATGTAGTGTACAGGGCTATTTAAAAAGTATTTTCCTACAAAGGATGACAATTTCTTTGGAACCTTTCTTGTTCCAAGCAACCCTGGGATCATTGTTAAGCACTGGCAGCTTAAAGATTACCTCTATGTATTTACCAAATCTTACTCCAGCTCTGACAAGATAAGATGAAAGAATAGCATTACTAGCCAGCATCAAGAGTTATGGCAGTCTAAAACACAGAGCACTTTGCATGATGACAGGATTTTTTTAAAATAGAATTTTGAGTGGGTTTTTTTGTTCTTTTAGGTTTGTGGGGTTTTTTTTGTTTTTTTTTTTTGGTCTGTTTGGATTTTTGTTTTCTTTTTTCCCCCCTAAAGTAGGACAAGAAGTCATAAAATAACATAGGTAAATGGAAAAGAACAGCATCTTCTAAAGAGACAGCTGAAGTAGTCCAGTAGCTATATAAAGGAACATTATAAAATGCACGGGTTGGAAAAATAAAAAAAAGCTCTCTAATTTTTGTACAATAGTCAATGCAAAACATAGGTTACTTCTGCATGCATTGTAATTGATGTAATTTAATTTCAGAGCCAACATTTTCTTTGTGCAATTCTCTGCTTTTTCTCCCCTCTGGTTATGTTTTTTAGCACACTTGGTCAACTGTGTTTCTCCCATGAGGATGCTCAAAGCAAACCCATGAGCAACCCGGTTGCTGCCTAGCCCACCATCATAAGGCAAGGTAGCAACAAAACTCCTTTCTCCCTCACCAAATTAAGTAGGAGATAATATTCAAAGAACACTTTAAAGAGAAAAGCCAGCAGCTTTTGGTCTGAACCTGACTATACAAGTTTCATACCACATTTGAAAAGGACAAACTAGATTATAATTTGTAGAAATATTTGCAATAATGAAGTCTCTATGTTCTTTCATCCTTCAGTCTTTGACTTACTTTTTACCTCTATAAACAAAATTTCAATGTCTTAACTTACTTTTTCTTGATTTGCAGCATTATTTTTCTTTGTGGATGTTGCCCCTTAAGTCTCTAAACAATTTTTGTTAATTTCATGTCCTTCCCCTCTGTCTTTCCCTGGTACTGAGATGTTCTCCGTTCCTTCTCCTTCTTTTCACTAGATCTCAGTTCTCTGAGCCATTCTCTGCTTTAGCAATTTCTTGATAGCCCTTTTAATGATTTTTTCAGCAACAAGGAGCACCTGAACTGCTGGATCAATGCCACAGCAGTTTTGAAATGAAACATGTTTAAAGGGGGTGTTAGAAACTCTTCTGTCACAGAATATTTTATTATTTATACTTTTAACTTTTGTATTTGACTGGGACTTTTCACAGGGATTTTGAAAGAAAGCAAAGATGGAAACAGAGGCACGTAAACATCACAAAAGCGCTGGAGACAGTTTGCAAACAGCAACCTCAAAACAAGGGAAAACAAAACATATTGCTTTTATCCCCAGACAGTTCTCTCTGTCAGGTGCCCTCAGAAGGCCAAGAAGTGCCTTGTAACTCAGTTATGTCACGAAGGTCCACCCCCATTGCTCCTAACAGAACAAGAGCAGAGCTAAGCCTTCCTTTGCCTTCAAGCAGGGAGTAGAAAGGACACAGGATTTGGACAGATTTCAAAAAGTTGCCCTAACTGCCATGGAGAGAGAAATGAGCTAATGCATTACCTCTGTTCTAATTTTCAGTATGCATGCCAGCTATTTACTTTTGCATATATCCCTTATAAAGTATGACAAGGAAGGCATAAACCTGGTGATGAAGCACACTGTAAATTGTGAAATATGAGTGTGAAACCTGTAGAGAAAAACCCTGCACATCAGTGTTGAAACAATACATAGGAAATAGAAAATCAAGCCCAAGAATTAATAAATTTATTCAGAGATATTTACAGATTAATAATGTTTTGTAGCACTTGAACAGAGAACCAGATATGCTATTTGCTTTCATAGACTTGTTAAAAAATGAAGAAAAATTTTAAAAAACCCACCAAACAACTTTCTTTGGAAAATAAGTAATGAAGGCAAGAGGATATAGTTTGAGTTATAGAGAACACATCTGCTTCCTCAGATGACAAAATATTAAATCTTGACAAGATATTTAAATTTGCACAAGTTCTCATATATTCACAGAAAAATTGTGATGCAGGAATTAGTATACCTTGCCAAGGAAAGGCTCTTGAATAAAAGCAAAACACCAAAGTGAATCAGAAAGAACTAGGTGTCATTAAAATGGCTGAGGAGACTTCTAAAGAAAGTTATAAAAATCAGATGAGCCAGTCTGGAAAAAGAACTTGCTGAAGAATCAGAAAACAGTAGAAAGCTGTGAAAAAGCCAATCACCGAGCCTACAGGGTTTTTTTTGAGACTTCTCACATATCTTTTCCTGTTTCAGTCCATTTCATCCATTGCATGCAAATAAATCTCTTATGAGAAATAAAAACAACTCTTCCCAACCACATTTAGTGTAAGCAGCAAGGCAAATCTTGTGCAAAAATGCTTGCTGTTCACATTTATCTCCAATATTAATTTCAGGAAAAAATAATCGACATCCAAACACTGATATTTCTAACTTAATTTAAATTTACACTTCAAGAATACAAGACGTACTTGTAAGAAATTTTGTTTTAACATAAGCAAGTTCATTTCTGATATCAATGGACTGAATGTTCTGCATCTAAAGCAGATAAAAGCACTTAACAAAAAGACACTAGCAACTAGTAAAAAATTACTACTATAAACTGAAAATTGATAGAATGTTATTGATAATTTGATAGTGTCAATTGATACTATTGCTGTGATTGATTTCATATAAATTAATTGATTTTTAATTCCTTCCATCAGATTTCAATCCATTTCAAATATTGTAGAAAAAAATATGTATTCCCCCTGTGCCTGAATGCCTCATATTAAATCTGTTTTTTGTTCCACAGCACTGTGCATATCAAAGAGCAGGTTAGAAAAATACTATCTTCATTTTCTAGAGATCTTGTAGACCTGAAATGCCTGCTCTGTTCCAGACAATTACAGAATGCACTGTTTGGTCTCTTATTTCAGTTTTCCAGGATGGAGAACACGACTACAGGTAGCAGCTTCTCCATTTTTCACAGAATATCAGTATCAGTGGAACTTTTCAGGAAAAGGCACGACTGCAACTTGCTTTCTAAAGTAGGATCAACAGGCAAATATATATACAACAGGTCAGGGCAAAGTATTGAAATGCCAGAGAAATACACAGGCAAGCACTGACAGAGCCTGCCTTCACACCCAGCCTGCCACAGCAGCAGCTATAAACTGTTTTTCTCTCTTACATTTCATACAGCACTCTCACTCAGCACTCTCAGAGCTCCCTGTTTACAAAAGAGTTTTGCTAAGCATCTGACTGCAAACTGTGAGATGCTCATTTCTGGGCTAGAAATGCCCTAGGCTAGTATTTTTAACCTCCTGCTTCCACTTCCATGGGTTTCTCTATTCTCCTACATGCTGGCTGTACTGTTGTGATGTATGCAATGATAAAGGTGGTAGAAACTCCCTGTAACATGGGTTAAAATATTTGAACATAAACAAAACAAAAGAGTTTTGCCTCTTCTTGGCTCATATTTGTATTTATGGGTAATCCTGTAGGGTACAGATCAGTTAATAATGACTATGAAAATACAGCCTGAGATACTGAACTTAGAAAGATCTCTATGTAATAATGACATTTTTTTCCACCTTATAAATGAAATTGCTAATTGGTGGTACATAAGGCATTAGCATTTTTTATGAGCACTACAAATCTTCAAAGGGTTTAATCGACTTTTACTTTTGCTGGTACTGTTCCATGTCTGAAAACAGTTTTCTGTCAGTTTTGGCTAACAGCAGCTTTACTATTAAATGACTGC
Organism: Irena cyanogastra; assembly: GCA_013397155.1. Lineage (NCBI taxonomy): Eukaryota > Metazoa > Chordata > Aves > Passeriformes > Irenidae > Irena > Irena cyanogastra. The sequence goes on from VWZV01016217.1 coordinate 153,082, forward strand.
AGCAGAGTTACTCACAAGTACAGTTTCGTATCCAGAGAAATAGTTTCACAGCATTTCACCAGTTTTTAACTTCACACACTCAATTCTAGACTTAATTACAAAATGCTTCTGAATGATGCTTTAAAAACTGTAACTTGCATCACTCAAATGGAGGTTATAACCAGCAAACAATCTCTCTGGATGCCTATAGAAAAACTTGAACTATGGTTTATGATATAAAACATTAGACCATCTCTCGGTAATTTTCTTTCCTCTTTTTTCTACCCCACGAGAAAAGAAGATGAATCATTTTTCCAACCTGTTTCAGCACACAACTGCCCAAACAGCTTTGGGGTAACACAGGCAGAGGTGAAAGGCACAAAATACCAGACTTCAGCATGGCTGAATACCTGTATTGTGAAACCCATGACTAATACTGCTTTGAAGGTGTTGGCGCTGCTGAGACCACAGAGTATCCTTGCCTTTACATGACACAATTTACTGGAGACAAATTAATTATTTAGTATTCTTAAAGTTCACCTCTGCAGGAACTGAGACTGAACAATTGGGAAATAAAACAGAATCTGCTCACTCCAAAGAGCTACCTCTTTTTATGGCAACTTTACTATTGGCAGAGTTATTAACTATTGTTAATAACTCATATTGACACTGCAGAATCATCATATGCTTGTAAGATGGATCTAGAAAATAGATAACAATTGCCTAATTATTGTTTGTGATTAAATACAGAAGAGAGTCCATTTAAGAGTCATAGGTTGAGCAAGAAGCAACAACAGTTGGAAGAGAACTCTATGTTCATAAGCTATAAATATATTTCACCAGGATTATTAAACACCTGACCTTATGTGGGCTTCAGCAGGGAAACTTCCACAAGAAGTATCATATACAATTTTATAATGGGAAAATATTTTATGAATCATGATTTTTAGCCCAGTCTAATGTAAACCAATTTTTCCTTTCAAACAAGAAGAAAAAGGTCAATTTTCTTCTTTACATCAATAAACCACACCAACTCTATGACTTTGCCACATGGCAAAACACTTTTTGAACCAAATTGTGAAGCCCTACATTTGATAGTGGGCCATTTTGAAATTTAGAATGACAGTATGTGAAGGCCATCGTGAACATTTATTCTGAAAATTTACATGGAATATTTCTCAAGTAATTAGTGAATCCATTTTTTCATATCTTTAGCTGAACCCTCAAACAACTTTTAGTGGTCACTTAATGTCAGTCTTGGGCCCAGTGACTTCAAACATTGAATGCATGCACAAAGAAATGAAACAGTCATTTTGAGAAGAGTTTTGAAATCTTTCAAGTTTCATTCACATGGATGACAAGTAGGCTTGATAGTGAAAAGGGGACAAAAGTTCACCTACTCTGTTTGAAACTAATCTAACACAATAATCTTATTTGAAAATAGCATATGATAAACACCAATAATTATTTTAGATTGTCGTGTTAAAAGATAAATTGTTGAGTTTTCTTACTGCCAGAAGATTGGATTGCATGCATCATTTGCATATGGAAAAACATTGCAAAGATGCTAGGAATCACATTTAAAATTACTTTAAAATCTTTACATCACTTTAAATTCCATTACCATTGTCTTTGCCTCTCATCATTTTGAAAAGATGGGAAGGTAAAAAAGTTACTACAGTAGTAATACCACACTATAAACTTCTTTGCCCACTCACTAGCAGAAATATCCCAAGACGTGCCTTAATGTCTGCTTAGGAAACTTCTAGTCACAGAATCATTTAGGTTAGAAAAGATCTCTAAGATAATTGAATTCAACCTTTGATCCACCACCATCTTTATCAACCACACCATGGCATTTAGTGTCACATCCAGTCATTCCTAGAACACCTCCAGGATACTGACTAACTCCATGGGCAGTCTGTTTCAACGTTTAACAGGCGCTTTCAGGATGAAATTCCTTCTGCTGCCCAGCCTGATCCTCCCCTGGCACAGCTTGAGGCTGTGTCATCTCACCCTGTCACTGGTTGCCTGGGAGAAGAGACCAACCCTCACCTGGCTCCACCCTCTTTACAGGTAGATGTTGAGAGTGGTAAGGTCACCCTAAAACTCCTTTTCTCCAGGCTAAACAACCCCAGCTCCCTCAATATAGGGACTCAAGCCCATATTTGAAAGTAACATCACTGCTCCGTAAGCCAGAATAAATCAGAGCAAGTCAGAAACTTGGTTTAAGATCTGAGATGGTTCCTGGCTGCCTCTGAGCACGGATGGAAAAGTGTATGTGCATGGAAAGTACTTATGTACCTTCCAACAAATCTTCTATATGCCTCTGAAATAGGCTTTTAAAAACATCAACTACCTGGCCTGGGCAATGTTTTTGCAAGCAACATAGTTGTTATAGCAAATTGAATTTATCAAATTGTACTAGACACAAGTACTTACTAACACAGTATTACCTTGAGAATAGAAAATTTATGAGCATACATTACCTAAGAAAGAGAATGCATTTTAAATACCTATTTTTTATAACTTGTAGCAGTTACAAGAAAATTGCAGTTCAGTAAATTTCTCTTATTCCACTGAACTTTTTTTATATGAAAATCTAATGGAGTACTTCACTGATTATTGTTGCATTCAATAATCATGCTAAGCCCTTCTTGTTCAAGCTGTGAAATGCAATATTTATGACAGACATAACTTGCACATAATCATATACTTAATAATGATGTGTTGGTAAGAAGAACATCAGATCACAGAAATATTCTGTAATAAGAAATGTATTCTCATTTCCAATTTATTATAAAAAAAGGGGTAGACATGAAAATCTAACATGCTTATAATTAACTTTACTGCCTTCTTTAAGGTTTTGCAAAGTGAAACATACTAATTTGCAAACTCGGTAAATTAGCACAGATCATTAAAACAATCTGCTAAATTCCTCAAATCCAAAAGTCATTATTAACAGCTATTTTGCACTTGAGATAAATTAAAATTTGGGCATTTAGAGTTACTGGCAACTTCTGTGTTGGCAAAAATATGCAAGCTGAAAGTGGATTGAAAACAAAACAAAAAAGGTACTGAGAATCACTTAGGTATTAGACAGAGAACAACATTTAGTCACATGGCTACATCCTGGCAAAATCCTTTGAGTCTTTTCTTGGAGCAAGACACACATTTGTGACAAACAAAATAAAATCTACTCCATTAAACATTTGTGTGTCAGCCATGCTTAGCAAAAAATCCTTGCAGCTACGTTAGTGAACTTTAAGTTGTGCCACACATCATTTCAATTAGATATAGTTTTGGAGAATAGCTAAGCCTTTTTTTTTTTCCTTGTCTTTGCAATCTTGACTGGTTATTTGCTCTCTCTACCAACAGCGGATAATAAGATTCCCTGTAAGGAAAAAAACAAACTCAAACCTATCTGCATAGTCCAGTTTCAGTTTGCTAGCAGGAAGGTGTGGGGGCAGAGGGCCCTGAGCAAGAGGTGACAGAAAATAATTCCTTAAAACTAGACAGACAACGGAATTCTCATATTTAATAGAACCTGAAGGCTTAGTTTGAAACCATCTCATTATTTAGACATTTCTCTATGGGTAAAGAATTTACCAACAGTATTCTTCACACTTATCTCTGACTTTCCATGTAGTGATGGTTATATTTCAAGCTCTTACTGCTGCTCCTATATTTCTTCATGTGTAATTGTACTTCAAGGGTACATATTGACAATGTGCAAATCCCTATTTGTGATGAAACTACTACAAAATATGAAGAGTTTCTCAAGAGTAATCTCAGCAAAGTCAGCAAAAGAAAAATCATTGCTATTCAAAATGGTCCCGAGGACCAATTTTCCATTTTGTTACAGCTGGGAAAATCCAGAAGCTGTAAAAACAAGTAAGACTCAAAAGCATCATTCTCCACCTTGATGTTGTTCCACCATCCTTTCCCAGACTCCTAAAGAAGGCACCTGATTAATCAGCCCTGGGCAGTCAGAAGTCCCTCTGTGTTCCCTCAGTGCTCTCATTTGGTTGCACACAGGAAAACCAGACAAGAGCAGAAGAGTTGAGTTTTGGGAATGGCTGCAAAAGTCAATCATATATTTGAAAACACTTGAGATACACAGACAATAGCTTGCGAGATTACCCTTTTGATAGGATATACACTGTGCTCTCAGCACATCTCTGGACTGAAGTATTTCTTTGAAATTACAGCTTTTTCTATCTTTTTGAACTTTAGATGAACCAAAGCAGAGAATTCATATATTTCATATCTCTTCTAAAAAGTACACACACAGGATGTAAGACACCATAAAAGTTGCAGTATAAATCAGTTGCCATCATCTGTCATCTTTAATATTGGCATTGTTTCTCCAAAACAGAATGAACTTCTTGAGAATGACAGGTGATTATCCCTCATGGTGTGACTTGCACATACTTTGTCCCTTCCTTTCTTTCCCAGTTTCACTCTAGTTCTATTACTACTGGCTAGAAAGTGCACTCTAACAAAACTTAGCCAACCTGTGTTTCATGTTCAGTCAGACTTTTAGCAAAGGACTGTAGGAGCTCCTGCAATGTGCCAGGGGGTAAAGAGGGTGCTGGGTAAGAAACAGCAAATTGGGAGCCCCAAGATGCCAGACCAGTCCCCGTTTCCACTGCTGCCACACCAGAGCAAATGAATCACGCCGTGACTTGTTACAGTTTATTTTTTGATCTCTTTACATCAGTAACACCTCATTGTCACATCCACCACTGGCTACACTGAATTAACACGAAAGGCCTTGCAGTATATATTGTACACTTAACACCTAACAGCTAGATATGACATATACTCTTACATATTAAAAAAACCTTCCCTCAGAAGGCAAAAAAACTGGAATACAAATTTATGTCAGCTTCAGGGAAGTCGCTAAGTTTACATCATCTCAAGAGTTCAAAGGGAAGAGCATAGAGTCTTGCCTGGGATATTTTTGAAACTGAAATTTGCTCTGGCTAATGTCAGACCAATGTAAATTCTGCGGAAGCCCACTGAATAAATATATAGATATAGATATATCAACCTAACACAAGCTGGACTCTATTTCAGGACCTTCTCAAACTGCCTATAGAGACACAAATGAAAATACTAATAGGTTTGCAACATAAATTAAGGGGTTTTGTAAATATCATTTATTATGTCATATCTAAATGTCACTTTTAGTTCATATAAATGTCACCTAATTAGTTCATATAAATGTTTTTTCTGAAATTACATCAGTCTTAAAATTTCAGAAAGGTCAGAACTGATAAGCAGAAGCACATATACTCTCTCAGAATATTCTCACTTAATTCCCTGCTTAAAGGTATTCTGCAAAATATCTGACAGGGAATTTTGTCTTTGGTAACTAAGGTAAATAAGACAACCCTGAGACAATGTTTAACACACATGTGTGTTCCAGACAGTCCTCAGTGGCAAGACACACATTTTTCCAACTAAATTGTTGTAAAGTAAAAAGCATCGAGTTTATATGCAGTCACCTATTTACTCAGTAACCATCTCATTAGAAAAGAGGAAAAAAAGTTGCTACAGCTCTTACATAGACCCTTCCTTTAAGTATTTTGCTTTCTTTCTTTCCTAAATACATAGCATTTTTTTCAAATGTAGCCAAATCATAGCCTGATCACAGGAGCAAATGATGTGCCGAATTTCATCTGCCTTGTCAAGTAGTTTTATTTACATTTAACATATTTAAGCACTTCAGGATTTATCTTTTTGCATTTTACATCTGGAGCCTGAAAATAAGTCCAGTGTGTTTTACCCCAATAACACAACCATAGGAAACACACAACAACAAATATTTCTAATCCTACATTTATTATATCAAAACTCCAATAAGGTTTTATAGTCTTTAATCCTGTATCTATCAAAACTTACCTAAGAAGGTTTTTTTTGTTTCCAGGTAGGCATAGATTCTTCAAGATTCTCATTTCTCTTACAACAAGGATTGAAACAATGCTCCCATAATTGGTTTCCAGATTAAATTAATCTAAAACTTCAAGCCAATGATAATGAATAAAGAGAAAACCAGATCATTTAAGACTTCAAATTGTCTTTTTTTTGTTGGTTTATAGAAAACCAACAAAAAAACTACAAATCTTTATTTCATATAGAGACTGAGAATCTTACACTTTTTATAGTTTCAGAATACTTCCAAGGGAAAGGCTTCATTATGGGATGTTCTTAATATTAACATAAAAATAATTAATCAATAAAAAAATTACTAAGAGCTCTTTTATTTTTCATACCAAAATCAATTCTGAGGTCATTCATGGATGACTAGAAGGGTTGGAGACAGAAAAAAAGGTAATTTTCCTTTCTGCTACATTGGCATAAAAGAAAATATTGTTGAGCATTATCGAAAAATACCCTCAGAAACCAAAGAAAATGAAGCCTAGATTAATACTAATGTTTGTTGGGTTCAGATTTTTCTTTTGTCTGTTTTGTTTTTTTAATCTTTATTTCATATGCTGATAACCACCCAGAAACACTGCAAATGTGCTGCATATGACATTGGACATATTTCAAGCCAAAATTAAAGAATGCAGATGCAAGTGTTTTCTCCTTCATCACTCAGTGGAAAGATTCAAAGTCACAAGTGAAACATTTTCAGAAAGACTTTACAGTGAATTACAGCACATGAAAGATACAGAATTTACAAAGTATTTATAATTTTGCCTTGTAAACTGCATTTTTCTTTCAATTTAGCTTCATCACATATGTCTCCTTTACATACAACAAAATGGCTTTGCAACATCAAGAAAATTGCAGATGAGGAGATTTGCTCCAAAGATGCTCTACCAAACTAAACTAAAACTCTCAGTAGTTCAACTGCCAGTGAAACGTCACAGATCATTTCTGTCAACCACCTTACTCCTACAATCATTCTGTATGAAAATGTAAACAAGATATTTGTATGTATAGTCACATTAGGCAGTTCCTGTGATAGACTGTGGCATTTAGTATTTGCTTTCAACTCTGCAGAACTGCAGAGTCAAAATTTCTGCTGTTACATGACAATAATATAGTTTGTATAAGTATATAGTTTAAATCTGTATAAATGACCACTGAAATCTACTTGAGAAACAATGAGAAAAGGCCAATACTCACTTCAACAGAAGACAGTTCAACTGAAAAAGGATTTCCTTTTTGGCAACACAGCCATTTACATACTAAGTCTCCTTTATTGATTTCTAAAACTTGGAATCAAATGTGAAGAAAACACATTAAGCTAAAAAGCCAGCCACGGTCCATGTCTTTCTTTTAGTGGTGTGCATTCCTTGATCAAAAAATGGTCATGCACCTAGGCAGAGACACCTTCCACGAGACCAGGGTGCTCAAAGGTTCATCCAACCCAGCCTTGAGCACTTCCAAGGATGATGTGCCCACAACTTCTCTGGGCAACCTGTTGCAGTGCCTCATCATCCTCATGGTAAAGAGCTTCTGTCTTAAATCTTATCTAAACCCACCCTGGGTTTAAACAGTCTTAAAGCTGTTGCAGCATATGCCACAGCACAGGTCACAGTTGAGACAGCCATGATACAAAGAATATCATCATAAACTTCAGAAAGCTTTAAGCATTCACACAAACAGAGTAACACCACATCACATCAGAGGGCTTCAGGTGTCTGCCCACACAGATTAACATCATTCTACTTCAGAAGGCTGCAAGCATCTGCTCTTTAGCCCAACCTTTTATACCCCTCATGGCTCATGCATTGCACCTGTGTGCCCTCTGTTCCCTTTGGTGGTTGGTCACACCTGGGCACTCCATGTCCCATTGCTGTCAATGCTGCTCACCTGCTTCTCACAGCTGTACCCACTGGGGATCAGGCTCTGCAGCAGCCCCACTCCCAATCACCACAAACTGTGCCTACATGAAGCCATTCCTCTTTGTATTGTCATTACACCCCCTTGTTAAAAGACTCTCTCCAGCTCTCTCGTAGGCTCTGCCCAGGTACTGGAAAATTTTGATTTGACACCCCAAAGCCTTCTCTCTTCCACGGTGTACAATCCTAATTCTCTCAGACTTTCCTCATAGGAGAGGTGCTTCACCTCTTTAATTTGTTTAGTAGCCCTCCTGTGGACTCACTCCAACAGGCTGATGTCCTTCCTGTGCTCTGTACCCCAGAGCTGGACACGGCACTCCAGGTGGGATCTCACCACAGTGGAGTAGAGGGAGAAGATCACCTCTCTTTACATGCTGGCTGTGCTCCTTTCGACGCAGCCCAGAATATGGTTGGCTCTCTGGGATGCAAGCACACGTTGTAGACTTGTGTCCATCAGCAGCACCAAGTTTGCAAGAGGCAAGACCATACCTTTTGTAAGAGCAAACAAATTGTCTCTGGAGTCCAAAGAAAGTGTCTGTAACAACAGGCCAATACCCCAGTCAGGATGCCAATGTGTAACATGTTCCACATAGAAAAACAGGTTGAACATGTTAAACATATGTTTAAACAGTCTTAAATCACTTTTTTTCTGCTCATGCAGAAATTCATCCCTATTCCCAAATTTTTCTCTCCTGTTCTTCTTGTCTTCTACTTAAACTGTATAGACAAGCTTGACAAACTTAACAGAACTCTGAAGTGATGTAATTGCTGTGATAGGCCAAAATGCAGTCAGAAGCCTTGCTTCAGGCCAGGAAGTCCAGTTACTGTAATACTGCTCACCATATTTCACTCATCTGTTAGAAAAGCAAACTTTGAAGTCAGACCTCTCCATTCCATCCTCTCATCCCTTCACATGTTCTTCCAAATGATTAGGACATTTGGAGAATAATTCAGAAGAGTTGTTACAGACACTAAAAGGAAAAAAGCTGATATGAACATTGTCTCTCTAACAAATGTACTACAGATAAATAAGGAAAGGAAAATTTTAACTTTTGAATGTCAAGAATATATTTTTATGGTTTACCTTTTCTATTTTCATATGCCATTAAGATAAATAGGGGTAGCTGCATATAAAGATGGCATATTCCCATATGCAATCAAACCACCTTCATGATAAACAGTGATGTGATTTCTCATATAGAAAGATGATTCTAATACAAAACTAAACCTTCTGGCTCCATACAATTTTCTTCTATGGGCCATGAGAGGAACTCAGTGTGACTGATTAGCAAATGAGATAAAGAATAGGCTAGGCTTTTTGACCTAAGATAAGAAAGATACCTAAGTCCTTACTTTTCTTTTACAGGCAATTTGAGCCTAAATGCAAGACACTCACTTTAATTTTTCTTTCACCCTCTTTTTAATAATCTCCTGTCACAAAGTCATTTCTTAATATAAAGGTAATGAATTATATATGTATAACATTGTTAATCATATTTATTAAAAGTATAAAGCTATAATATATATTCATGTTTTAAAAATATAAACCTATTTATATAATAGGTAAAACTAATATCTACACAAATTAAGTAAAAATTAAAAGCATTTTGGAGAAAGTTAACAGTAAGATGCATATATTTATTATAAATTCTTGCAGTTTCAAGTGTTTGTTAAAAATTTCAGATGAAAATATGTGGAGTTTTTTGAGTTTGTTTTAAGATTTATATGGATACAAGTAATGACTACCACTGTATAATTAATATAATGTTATAAAAAGATTTAGGGATAAATAGTGCATGCAACAATTACTAGCTATTTACTACATATCTGAATATATTTTCTATAGAATATGTAAGTGAATACATATATCTAAACATAAATTCTAATATAATTTTACAACTTCTTTGAGTTCAAGCTCTACACGAATTCACTGTAAAAAAAAAAGGAAAAAATCACATCAAAAGTTCTCTGTAAAAAGGATGTCGGATTGCTCACAACAAAAGCCAGAAGTCATATCAGGATCAAACATAAGGAAAACTGAAGCAACCTCTCTGCAGTGCAGAGTAGCATTTCTGCAAATGAGAAAATACCCTACTGCAGGTCACACGGACTGATGGAAGCCAAAGGCTCTGTGACAACACTCACTACAAGCAGCAGATGCAACTTCAAAAGCACTGGGAAATGTCTAGATAAAAGCAGTTGTTCTGGTAAAGCAATTCTGCTTGTCCTTTGCCCTGGCATAAATAACTTTGCAATCGAACAGTACAATCTGCTCTTTCTTCTGCCCTTACCATCTGTCCTGCTCTTGCATCACCATGATAGGCACCTCAGCAATAATCAGTGAGGTAGGGGAATTTTATCAGACAGACATGCAGAACAATATAAAAAGCAAAACAGATTTTTAAAAGGAATCTAATGAAAGGTTAGAGGAAAGAAACCCTGCACATTGTTTGTTTGTTTTTTCTCTAAAGAAACACACAACCAAAATCACCAAGACAATTCATGTGAATTATGTGCCCCAATGTGATAAAAATGATTATCTGGAAAAATGTAACCTCAGGAATTCTCTGGTATAATGAAGTTTGAAATACTTTGCTTTATAAATAAGTCATCATTCTCTTTACCTACTTTCAGACAGGTTTCTGTTATCTCATAATCATTTAATTGCATTTTTCTTTGCTTCTTTTCCATTACCTTTTTCTCTTTCAGTATTTATGCTGATTATACTGACTACTCCACAGTTGAAAGATCCCTTATTGAAAACAATCCCAATTTATTTTTAAGTAAATGTTTATGCTGACACAATGAAAGGCTTTTTCTCATCAACAGTATCCTTGCATTTAATAGAAATCACTTTTCTTCTACAATTTTCCAAATAAAACCAATCAAAATAGTCTATTTTTAATAAAAATGTAGGACGATTTCCTTCCAGGGAAAAATCACAGTGAGAAGCACAGACTTTCAAAACACCTCAATGAAGTAATTTTCAGACACTAAAAATATAAAGCAATTTACTCAATACATCTTATTAATATGAAATTAACAAGAAGCACTGAAAAATAACAAGTATATAGTCACATCTGACGATGTTTTAATAAAGTGAATATTCTCTCAATTTAACACAATGTGCTAACTTAGCAGTGGCGTTACCCCTGTACAGTGCAATATAAATACACATAATGAAGGTGGCAGCCCTTCCCTTGGCATGTACAGATTATCACTAAGAAGCATCTTCTGGGTCTTGTATGGCCAAAATCCTTGAAGCTCACAGCAAACTCACAGTCCTGTACTTGACTTTTCTAAACTACAAAATACAGAGATTTATGACAATCATCCATTTATTTTTCCCCTGTATTTCCCTCTGGCCATTCGCTGTAGGGACAGATGGATGCTGTTCACTAGCTCACTTAGCCTCTGTCATTACACCCATAGAATAGATTATGGGTACACAGTGCTAATGAGACCCTCAGAACAAAATATTAAATGTCAGTCACCCTTGGAAACACATAGCAAATTAAAACTAATTTCATGTGTACACCACAGAATTACAAATTGATTTTGACATGACCAGAGTAAGATAAAAAGCTTGTAACAGAAAGCAGGAGGATCTGGACTTTATAATTAAATAAAATACAGATGTACGTTAGAAAAAATAACCCAGGTTGGTGACTCAGCTACATCTCGTGGGTACCATTACAATGAATGAAGCCAGCTCCTGGATCAGTACAAAGTTCTTAATCAGACAATCTCTCAAATCAAATTACAGTCAGAACAATAGGGAGGCACCTCAGAATAGCCAGTAGCCTGATGAATAACAGTAGTACTACAGTGGGCTGTTTTGATTTCAGGATATCCTTTCACATTTACCTGTCTCTTTGCTGCCCATCCCAAAGAAGTCCATAGGGCAAGTGCATCCTTCCATCTCCTGCTGCCCTGTGAGACTCTTCTATCAGATGTCACTGGAAATGTTCAGTCAGGTTTGGTGGAGCCCTGAATGATCTGATCTATTGAAAGGTGACCCTGCACATGAAGGGGGTTGGGCTAGGTGGTCTTCGAAGATTCACTACAATCCAAAGCACTCCGTGGTTCCACAACCTGTGGAAAATGCTGTGGCAGGTTGCAAGGAAATCCTGCCTATATGTTGCCTGTGTTTACAAAGATCTGGCCTTTCACATGGCAGAAGAATTCACAGAGCCCACAAACAGAGCCAATAAACTCTCTAATCAGCATCATCACCAAGACGTTGTAATACAATTGTAACAAAAGGGGAGGCAGAGAACTGCTTGACCAACCAAATGTGCTTGCAAACAGATTCTCCACTACACTAGAACTGCACTGGTAGGACCCCACTGGAATGAGACCACGTTAAACAGAGTAGGGACAAAAATTGTTATCTTCACCACTCAGCTAGCCTTGTCACCCTGAATTTCTTTTACAGAGCTACTGGCAGTTGATCTAAGATGAAAATTCTTTCTTTCTTATTAAGGCAGCAGAAACATCTGAGTTTTAAGACTCATTTTGAGAGTTCAATGGGACTTCCGTGGCTCGTATGCCTTATGCTATCACTGTTGTAAAGAGCATTTCACTGGGAATGCACACACAAGCACTGTCAGACTGAGAGGTCTGGAAAAGCTGCTGCTCCTGAAATATTTTAAGCCATTTCCTCAGCCCTTCTAGTGAAGAGCAGATCACTTTTCCTGAAATGACAAAAGTATTAATGAACTTGACATACACAAAATGGGGGCTTCTTAAAAGAAGAGACAGTAATAAAATATCAATTACTTCGAAGATCATTCTTTAATGAGAGTTCTTCCCTTAAGCAGCTAAAGTGATAGAAATCACCTATGATACTATTACATATATGGACAATGTGAAAATGGTCTAGTTTTGGTATCAAAGCAGGAACCATAGTATTTCTTTTCCTAGCAACACAGACCTGAAACAAACAGACCTGAGATGAAATCATCACCTCTGTTCAACTCAGTTTTTCCTAAATTGCCCACTACGAAATTATCTAAAACGTTAACCAAAATGTTTCCTAAGGATTGATGACGTGCACACAACTAGATTTGAAATACTATCTGTCAGAAATTAACTTTTCAGCATTCAAAACACCAATTACAAAGCACAGGGAAGACAGAGAGAGACCACAGCAGTAAATATCCTGTCTTCTTTACAAATTGCTGCAAAAATTTAGTTTTCAAGTATTTCCTTCTACTCTTATTCAGTTGAACATGTTTCTAATTTAAATCTTCCCGGAAACCCAAAGACCTGGAGTGAATTAGGACAAAAAATAAAATGACTTGGAGGTAATGGTCCATGAGAAGCTCAACATGACCTGGTAACATGCACTTGCAGCCCAGAAAGCCAACTGCATCCTGGGCTGCATCAAAATAAAGCGACCAGCAGCTCAAGAGAGGAGATTCTACTCTTCTACTCTGCTCTCATGAGACCTCACCTGGAGTACTGTGTGCAGCTCTGGGATTCCTAACACAAGAGAGACTTTGACCTGCTGGAGCAAGTGCAAAGGAAGGACACAAAGATGATCAGAGGGTTTTTCCTCCTATGAGAAAAGGCTGAGAGAGTTGGTATTGTTCAGCCTGAAGAAGTGAAGGCTCCATCGAGACCTAAGCCTTCCAGTACCTAAAGAGAGCCTACAAGAGAGCTGGAGAGGGACATTTTACAAGAGCACAGAGCGACAGAACAATGGGAAATGGCTTTCAACAGAAAGAGGGTAGGTTAAATTAGCTATTAGGAAGGTATTCTTCACTGTGGCAGTGATGAGGCACTGGAACAGGTTGCCCAGAAAAGTGGTGGATGCCCAACCCCTGGAAGTGTTCAAGGCCAGGCTAGGTGGAGCTCTGAGCAACCTGTAGGTGGTGCCCATGCTCACAGCAGGGAGTGGAACGAGGAGATCTTCAAAGATCCTTTCCAACCACAGAGCTTCTATGGTACGCAGATCAAAACATCAAACCACAGAACCATGATTTTCCAACTTCTTTTCAGCAACTTATACTCTCTCTCCTGAGGCACGAACATTTATCTCTCCTAAATCTTACAGTTTCAAGGTTTTCTTTACACAGTTTATGATTTCAGAATGAAGCAGAGTATTTTCAGCCTTCTAATCCTTTTCTGCAATGCTGTCCAGAAGCCTATGCTCCCATTCAGAAGAGTATATGCTACTGGCTGTCCTGAAAAAGACTTCTGAAATGGATCCTAAGAGGGAGCAGTTCTTCAAAAACATCACATGCTTCAAGGCCTAAGAGAAACTTTTTTTAGGCCTGTGAATGGGGATGAATCCTTGTCTGTTACAAACAAAAAACTCAGCCATGAACATGGACAGTAAGCGATGTCCACTAAGGAGAAAAGTTTGGGTTTAAGGAATTTTAAAAGGAAAAGGGACTCTTCCCTAGCCAGCACACATCACACTGAGTGGCTAAGAAGAGGCTATGCAACCTAACCTAAACAAGGCATAAGTCAGCATTTATGTCCCTGAGCACAAAGATTCCAATGCTTCAAACAGATTGCTTTGATTCCTGTTCTTCAAAGAGACTGTTTTGTTACATGTCTGTCTAAGGGAACAGTCTCTATTGTGACAAATTCAATTATTCCTTATAAAATACATGCAAATAACTCAATCCAGGGATATGGTATGAAAGGAGAGGGATTCCCCCACCCCATATATCCATGATTCCATCAGAGAAGCTCTTTGTAATGATAAACAATTTTTAAATCTCAGTTTAAATGTCTATTATTTCAAAAGTCTGCTTATCTGCATTACACTATCTCTGTATCAGATAAAGCCTTTATCCTTTAAGCTGAAAATGAAAAGAAAGTTGGAGACAATAACCCTAATATCCTAACCTCTTCAGGGAGATACAGTAAACTTTCTTCTCAAACAAATAAAACCACTCAAATGAAAATGGTTTATATTACCTATTAAAAGGCTGGTGATGGCATGCAATGGAAGTAACAGAAAGCTTTGTCTCGTACTACTTTACAAATTTAACAACCTTCCATAAGCATCAATTCCCACAAGCAGATTCTGAGAAAACTAATAGAGAATTTCTATTATGGTGTTAGGAAAATTACTAGGCATATTAAAAATCACTGTCCAGGAGAGAGAAAATGTCTGGATACAAACCCTGGTTTAAAATCCATCCTTCATCCTTGAGATGCATAGGACCAGTCACGATTTAAAGCCCAGCCATCAGCACTTCCCTTCCTGATGCTCTGCAGCTGCCAGCCTCTGGAGCAGCCCAGCACTGCTGCTTGGTGTGAGTATCGAGGAGAGGGTAAGGCAGCTGAGACAAAGGGAAGGTGGAGGGGTGTGTGCATGGGAAACAGATGAATAAAGAGAGCAAGCTGAAGCCTTGCTCTCTTTCACATGCAGGATGGAGGGTTGCCCCAGTAATTCCTTACCAGGTCTCTGGGGAGATCTTGTAAGGAAAATGTGCCTAGAGAGCCTGTTGTCTCTTGCTGTTGTATCAAGTTGAATTCCATGCAAGAAAAACATAAGTTCAGTCTCAAGGCTTCAGCAAGGCTTGAAGAAATTAGGGCACATTGCTTCCAGTGACTGATTTTAAAACATGACACAGAACACTGGAAAACAAGAGCTATAATGAAAATGGAAAAATGAGTGATACTAACCCACCTGCTTTTTGACCTGAAATGAGAGAGATAGACTCAGTGACTGGAACTTGCCAATAAGCTCAATTTTGGCATTGTGGGTAATTTCCCTAGTTAAAGTATTTTCACTATATAGGTACTCAAATAAGAACAAGCATCTAAAATTAAATAGTTAGCAAGATACCATTATCTGCCTTAGTCAACCCACTCTTCTAAGTTCAATTTAAAAAAAGATTAAGGAGCAAAGTGGTTGGTTTGTTCAGTTTCTCCTTCTAAAAAAAACCCCACACACAAAACCACCACCACCACCGAAACAGTCCTGTTATCTCAGTGACAACATTTAGCATAGACACGCTGTGTGAGGTGCTTTGCTTCCAAACAAGTTGGACAATACGATGCTTCACTAGTATTCACACTAAGATTCACCAGCACCAAGTTCAAAAATCAAAATTAGTTACAACAGGGTGTAAGGGGAGCCTAAAATGTTTTCTAGTGGGGGTAGGGAAAACATCTCTCATTCAGCTGAAATCAGCTGATGATATCACTACAGCCAGAGGATTTGTATCATTTCGACCTGCCCTGTTGGCTTCAATCTATGAGTGATTCTCATGCTCACTTCAAATGCAAGTAAGAATATTTTATATACACAACAGGACTTTTTATTGATTAATACATGGTTTTTCAGCCTGCAAGAAGATGCCAGAATGAAATTTGGATCTGTGGAAGTTAGCAGAAAGCCTGTCCCACCTCGGTAGAAAAAAGAATATTATTCTGTGCTCATTATTCCGATCCTCCAAAAGTGATTTTTGGGAATGAGAAATGTACTGGTGAAAAAGTACACAAGCTATTGACCAGGCTGATTGCTAACATGAAATTACTTTAACAATTATTAGGTTTTTTTTTTAATTAAAACTTCCCTGTTCAGCCCAAGTAAAACTTTTGAAGCTGCACTATTTCTCCCTGATGCCCAGACCTTTAATAAGTAACTGGTCTCTCGGTATTTCATGGGCTGCGTTAATAGTTTTCTAAGGTGTTCTGCACAGTTACAAACCAATGTCTCTAAGCTGCATTAAGAACCCACATCAGACATGTAATACATCTCTTAATGTTCAGAAACAAAGCAAGTAGACTATGGCCCTCTCTGTCCCTTTTATTTCCTGTACAATTATCCCCGTGATAAATTATTAATATGATCCAGCATTTTACTGACTCATCTGTACACTCATTTCAGGACCAGAGATGTAATACTTTGAACAGCACAGTGCTGTAATACATTGTCATTGCATAAAGAGAAAGTTTTGGTGAATTATTTCTTATGACACCTAGGATGATGGGGAGAAACCTTAGGAAAAAAGATGAATATGCTTAGATATTTCTGAGATTTGCTTTGTGACAGAACAAGTCAATCCATTTTTCTTTTCTTAAAAAGAATCCTAGTGCATCCTAGTGCCCAGTACAAGGCAGAAAATATTACTGAGTTTCAGTCATTAACTTTGTAGGGTCAGAAAGTGCCTCCTGAGTTTCTGAATGGGGTTCCTTGCTACTACATGCACTCTGTTGCACAACATTTATAATCACAGTCAAGTCAAGATGAGTAATTGTAAGGGCAAATCTTACCAATTAACTTCTGTATACTACTGTCAAAGCTTTTTACACTAACAAGCCTAATTGCATACATAATTAGTGACACCACAATAGACCCAGGAAAATACTTTTGATAGAAGAGAGTCGGTACAAATTCTAGTACTTACCTGCCTAGATAGCAATTTTAAAAATCCACAATAATACAATAGGAAATATCCTAAATGAAAAATATTTTTTTTTATTTAAGAACCATGGAAAAAAAAAGAAAAAAAAGAGAAATATCTGGGACCAATGTGTCTGGATGTCTGAATAAATTGCCACAAAGACTGTTCTAGACCTATTCTACCAGTATACTCCCTTCTACACTTACGTGACAATAGAAATATCTGAGCTGTCTGGCACATCACTACAACTATATGGAGAGAAAAATGAAAGTCAGGGACAGTGTCCAGCTGAAAGTCAGCTTGGATGTCACAGTCTGTAGAAAAGTGCCTGGGCAGCACCACAACAGTGCCAAGGTTCATGGATTAATTGAATTGACACCAGAAATCAATTAATCATCTCAATGACACGAAAGGCAAAGGCCTCGAGGAGGAAGGGGTGTAAGTACAGGAAAAAGCCACTGCCCCTTTTGAAGGGCAGCTGTTTCTGAAAGACAGATATGGGGCTTGGATGCCTGGCATGGGCTTTTCATCTCTGGGATTCCAGAGAGCGCCTGCTGAAGATCACAGCTAGGCTTGGAAGCAAAGTTACACACATATACATACACAAAAAAAAAAAAGGAAAGGAAAATTTGGCATGCAAGAGACTATTTGCTTTCTAATATAATCTAAAAAATATGGAGCAGGGAGACTGAACAGGAGTTAAATGACAAATTTTTTCTGTTTATTTTAAGTGCATGGTTGCAAGATTTTGACTGATGAAAATAACTGAAGCAGAGGTGAGGAATGGGAAAAAGATGAGAGAGAGCACCCTTTGTACCCATCGGACCAACTGTTCAGAGGCAGGAGAGGCAAGAAGCTATTGTTTTCTGCTGTGAGCATGTGAAGAGCCAGGCTCCAGGGTTCCCTTTATTGCTTGTAGCTCCCTTGACCTCTCCTGGATATCTTCAGCACATCACACCAAGCAGCTGTGCTGAGCTGCTCCTGAGTGAGGGCATGCCCAGGGCTCTGGGGAGAAGAGGCAGCAGGCAGCCCAGGCCAGTGCAAGGTTGCCTGACGTACACGGCTGCAGAGCCTCCGGAGGGGAAGGGACCCACGGAGGGGCAGCAAACCATGGCTGGCCCAGTGTGTCTCAGAGTACAGTGGATTTTAAACCAGAGCTCGTATCCAGATTTCCTCTCTGTCCTGGGATGGATGACAATTTTGCATGTCCCTGATAGTTTTTCTCTTGCTTTATATAGCAGTGATCTATTAAGTTTCTCCAAATTTTCTTTTGAGAGTTATTACGAAGTGTTTTTTTAATACCCAAACCAGTTTGCAAGGACAAGGACTTTTCATCTGTAGGAGTTTCAACGAGCTGAACATTCCATCCTCACTCCTTCTTTTCACTTGTACCTAAGCATAGTGGCACCTCTCCTCCTCCACTTTTTTTTCCCAGAACAGACTACAGAAGTGGTCCTGTAATTAGTTCCCAGACTCCTGGTGTTTCTTATACAGCCTCTCTGCTGTAACACTCTGAGCTGTAAGAGCCCTGAGCTATTTTCTTCATTGCTTGTCACAAATGGAAAGTTCAGGCAGGAGGCTGGAGTCCTGCCATGCCTCCTTGCAGACTTGGACTGCCTCAGCTCTCCATTTCTCAGCTATCCTTCACCAAGGATTTGGGACATTTTTTGTGCTGGATGCCCAAGTTCTGCTCCACCTATTTTAAGTGTGATGCATGAACTCAGCTCTGTGGAACGTGGATTTGCACACATGTCTATAATCAACTAAGGTAACAATCACACATGGAGTTAAAAGCTTTGAATTCAAAGATCTTGAGCAAATCTGAAGTTTCCATAATGCTTAGTCACAGAGAATATATTATCCTGATCCCAGCTGCAGACTGCAAGATTCTCATTAAAGATAGCATGCCATGAAAAGACTTTAAAAGGATTCACCACTTCATCCAAACTTCTGCGGCAGAAAATGACAAATTAGGATATAGAACATTCACAGGTAACATCAAAGAGTGAGAGAGTTTCATTCTAGGTGTTATTAAACTCTAACTGCTATTAGAGCTATCTCTGTAATAGAGATTTTGCCTCTCTTAGAAGTGATACACTACTACAGAGATATTACATAGATTATTAAAATTACTTCTTTCTCTCCAAACACTTGATAGAGGACACACCCCAAGAATCCAGAAATTAGAATAAGCTGTTGATACATGGTTAGAAAACATTTATGCCTGTTCTTTTCAGAGAGGAGTAGCAATCAAAGATATAAAAACATAGAAGCCTGCAGAAAACACAGGCAATTTTGAATACCACTACTTAATGTTATCTGTCCCTTTTGTGCTACTGGAACAATAATATAAATGGTAAATTTATTTATTTATGGGTGGCTTGGACAGAGGTTACTTTTGATTTAGATTTTTAGTGGTGTTTCACTGAACAAAAGGAAAAAAAATAAAGCTCTGTTAAAAAACCACAAGGTTATTTAACAGCACGAGGACTTGACCAAGTAGAAAGTCACTTGCCTGAAGGTTAGCATTCAGTCAGACTCTCAAACTTCATGGAAATATCGCCTCACAATTGCATTTCTAGTATCACTTCAAGACAAGTAAGATTCTTCTTTTCTGTCACATACCCAGACCTCTCCTCACTCTGGAGAGGAAAAGATCACCCAGAATTATCAAAAGGAAAAGGCAACAGGCCTACAGCCACTGCTGGACGTACAATGACTGTAACAGACTGAAGTGCTCTGAGACAAAGCAACCATAATGAGGCCCCTTCACTGATTTCTGTAGCTTTTATTGCCAAGTGAGGCTACTACAGCTGCTTTCTGCTAGCGCTGGTGGATGGGTGGCTATCACAGGAACACTTGCTCATTTCAGAATAAATTTCAGAATAAATTGTTCTAAGTGTGGGAGAAAGGTTCATGGTGCAATTTGCTGAAAAGAGGAAGCCAAATGCCCTCTTCAGAGCACCCAGTCATGAGCAGCCTCAGAGTAATCTTTCCAGGACAGGCAAAAGGGGACCATGGCTACGAGCACACACTTAGGTGGCCGCACAGCGTCATAATCTCATCCTACACAACTAGAGGCTTTGAGCCAGTGACCACCAAGGAGGGATATCAACTAGCCAGCCTCCTTCCCTCCAAGGGACAGGCCTTTCCTTGTCATCAACCCCATCCCCCCCTGGGATCAGCATGCTTCCATGCTATAGCCGGGAAAACCCCAGAAATGCTCCAGATAATTCAGCAAGATGCTTTCATAAGTGATTTGACTAAATAGGTTAAGGCATATACAGAATTATGGAAGGATTTAGCAGGACTTCACAGCAAATTCAAAAAAGAGAAAAAAGTGACATGAGCTAATCAAGTGGAAACACAAACTGCTTTCTGCTTTATTCTGTGGATGCTGAGCTTCTTCAGAGGGAGCTCAGTAAAAACACATTTGAAGTCTGCTGTTATGCTCCATAAAAAGAAGGCAATTGGCAATGTTCCTAATCATTCTTATGTAGAATTACCTATACCACAAGCATCACCTTACTCTTTCTTAATAAGATATATTTAATGGTAATAAATATTGACTATTCAAATAATAAATACCAATAAACCATGAAAAAGCCTATTATTTTCTTATATTATATAAATCCACTACTGCAATATCTTGTAGGGTAGGGTGTTTGAGGGTTTTTCAGTGAGAAATAAATATATTTTAGAACCACCGTACCACAGTGAGTTACCAAGGCTTGTGACAGAGACCAGTTTTTGACTAGTGGTAGTGATAACCCACTTAACAGAGACATACAGCTAGTAAAGACTGAGCTATGCCCTACATAGGCATATTTTATTGCAATCTTGAAAAACAACCCTTGTCACAATTTATGGTATTCTGCTAAGAATCTACTGGTTAGAAAGCTCTTGATCTTCATCATAATTATAGAAGATGAAACTTTTTTCCCCTTTGAAAGATGCAAGCATTTCTTTCTAGTAAGGTATCAGTGTACTCACTCCAGATTTTAATCAAAGCAACCAGCATGTGCTGTTGGAATAAACCTGCTTATTTCATCTACTATTTTGCTTTCAAATCTTCAAGTAACATTTTTGTTCTGTCAGCTCTGAGGTGCACTGTCCTTTCTCTCCATCCCACAGGTTTCACATGGTCCTCCACAGGCAGAAGCTGACTTGTCTGTCTTCCTGCTGGAGATAGAGCACCACGCTGGGACCAGAAGGATGAGCAGAGACAATGCCAGAAGCTGGGGAGAGTGACAGTCCTGACCCTTGGATGTTTTCAAAACATGAGTGGCCAAGACTTGGGATACAGCCCAGTCAAGCTGTGGAGTTAACCCTGCCTAGAGCAGTGGACTGAAGAAGGTACTTCCAGAGGTCCTTTGCACCCACCATAAAGCAGCCTTTGCTTCCTCCTTCTTTCACCCCTGAGAAGTGCAAAGGTATGAACATAACAATATTAGCTCTTTCTGTTTTCTGCATACCTCTGTGCCAACTTCTATTCATGCTGAGAATAATATCTGCTAAGCACTACTTGAACAACATACAGGAATATCTCCCTAAACACAGGAATGTGGGGTTTTTTTACCTCTTAGCCTGCAGATTTAAGCAAGCACAAGTCACATATATCCATAAAACAGCTTAATGTTTAATAAATACCTTTTTGAACTTTTCACCTATTTTTCATTTGGACAACTTTTTCTTCATCCAATATTTTTATTTGCACTCTAAGATAAAAATTTTCTCACAAGATCCCTGGAGTTCACATACATTATTTCTTTTCCCATTATTTCAGAGTAAATAAAAATAATAAGTAAAAAAATTGTAGAAAGAAGGGATTTGATCACTGCTGAAAAAGGGAGCAGATGGAGAAAAAGGTAATCAATAGGCTTCAGAATTACCGTGGAGAAAGAGGCATGTTTAGAAAGTACAAAATGTTGCCAAGAGCACAAAACACCACACAAAACCTGCCTTAACAGTTGTTATTTCACTAGCTACAATATCTGAAGAGGCAAACTGTATGCTCTGTTTATTTTCATTCACCATAAGCACTCTGCACTTAGCAGATGCCAGCATATGTTTTGACAAGAAACACACGATTAAACTTGCTTGGAAATAACCAATAGGTGGGGGAATAAAGACATGTTGGGCCACTTGACACTAGCTGGAAGGCACCAGGAGAATCTATCAGCCACAGTAGCCACCAAAATTTTAGAAAACCAAAATATTTGGCTGTATGAAGTTCAACTGAGGACTGAACAGTAATTGTTGAGGTGGGGGGGAATAGTCCCGTACATAGAACAAAAACCAGCTGCACATCCTTTACAGGGAACCCTTTGCAAATCACTCTGAATTGCTAGAGTCTTTTTAGTATTATTCATAACTCTTCATTGCCACAGTTGAGACTGCAGTATTTCTAGTTGGTTGGGTTTTTTTTTTCTGAGAAAATACCCCAAACTCTATAGACATTCAGCTGTGGCCCTCTCCCATGTTGCATTCTGCAGCTTTCAGCCCCAAGTGTGCCCCACTACTGCCTTTGTTAACAAATTCTGGCTTTCATATTTTTAAGCTTTACTAGTTCCATACACTCCATTTTATTTTTATCCTATGTCCATAATTTCATCTTCTGTCAACAAGCCAAAAGATTCCCCCCAAGAGAATGGAAAGCCACTTGCTCCTTTCCCATGCTTTACTGACAGTAAACACAATTCCTGAATCTTGCTTGTGTAGTGTTTTAAATGTGCCCCTGGAGATTCCTGAGCTCTGGGGCTAAATTGTTCAGCCCAGTGGGATTGCTGAAACCTCTGCTTCAACATGCCAGCATTGGCAAGCACGAGGAAAGAAATATCCTCTGGAAAGCAACAGTTCAAAAGAGCCTCTTCAGTACGCTGTGTAAGAATTTATGTAAAACTAGCTGACTGAAAAGAAGAAAAATAAAAGTTGACTGAGAGTGGACTGGACAACAAAGAATCAGCCACCAAGTGTTCAGTGATCAATAAAAAAAATTAATTACACTCTACTTAACACTACTCTTCTGTCTCTCAGTATCTCATCCAAAGCAAAACAACACAGATTTTATTTTAGTGAAAGCAATTAACAATAATTTTAAATGCTATCTTTAAACTATCCCCCAAACAAGGAAAGTTTCTTCAAAGATATTGACAGAAATGCAGAATATGCATGAAATTAAATATTGAAGACTTAGTAATCAAAGAATACTTGCCAATATGCATTTTTGAAGTATTTCCCACTTTATGTCACTATTACTATGGGAAAAAGTCCACACAAACTGCTTTAGTGATAAGGATCCTGGAAGGTCTCTGTGGTGTAAATGAGAAGAGAAGACAGAGAATGGAGATCTCCCACCTGCTCCCTCTGCTTCTTCAGCAGCAATAACGCGCAGATTAAACCACAAATAACATTTATTAGACATTAATGTGAAGGCATTTAAAGCTTTATAACAGGAAAGAAGGCTAAATTAATGCCATCTTCAACAATGTGTGAAAAAATAAGAGACTGCTCAGTGGCAGGAACAAGGTCAAACACAGTGATGAGAAAATTAACTGACCAATTCATTAGCCACAAAATGCACCTCATTTCAATACAACTTAAAAAACCATTGGCATTGCTTCCATTGCCTGTATTTGCCTGAGCTACCCTCCATCTAGTGAGATATTTTCCTCATACTTCTGTGACACTTCCTACAGAGTTAATCCTGATTTTTCCTGGGCTAGAGGAGACTATACATTAAAGCAGCATGCATTTAGGGCTCAGCCCTGTAGCATGTTGAGTGCTCTGGCCCCTGGCCACCAGAGCACTTAGGCACATGTTTTATTTTAAACACATGAGCAGTTCTGCTGAAATTCAGAGAGAAAGTCACAGTATGGAAAGGGCCAGATTATGCCTTGCAAATGTAAAGCTATATTAAAAATGAGCAAAGCTATTTGAAACTAACACAATTATTTCCCTGAATCAGGTAAATCTATCTGGGTAGACAAGATGTTCTATAACACATTAATAAGGTCAGAGAGGCCTCTCAGCCCCAGTCATGGCTCAGGTATGTTCCCAAATTTGACAAGCATGAGAAAATTGTTTTGCAGAAAATACTGTGAGCATTTGAAGTTCAGCAATATCATTCACTGCCACCAAAACCAGAAAGAAAGGCAGAAACTGAAACCTGAAGGATATCCTCAATTATTGTCCAGCTTGCAGGCTTCTGAGCCATGAAGGATGTGTGTACCTTCACAAAATTATTCAAGTTAACACCACCTTTTAACAACTATTCAGGTCTGGCAAATTTCTTTCCTTTTCACCACTGATATAAGCAATAAAACCACGTGAATTATTCCCTGAAAATGCTATTAACATTTCAGCATTAAAATTACCCTGTGTCAAGCTGCAGACAAAAAAAAATTGAGTAAGGTGAATGTACAGACTACAGAAAATTTCTGTAGACTTAGTGCTTTGAGGATAGGAATCAAAAAAACCAAAAAAATTAAGATCACTTTTACTTGTGTACCTAAATCCTTATTTACCTTTCAGATGAAAAGAAGTATTATTGTACACGATTATGATCATATTTTCTGAAATGTGAATGTTACATAATCCATCAATTTTATTTGAAAACAAATTGGGTTTTAATTTTGTTAGCATATTTTACATCTCTTGCTCAAACACATCAGAAACAATTTAAATAATTTTTGTTACATATTGTAATCTGCACCTTGAGTGACAACCTCTGTGCTGGTTATCATCTTAGAGGGATGAGATAATAAATAACCCCTTGCTTCAAGCAGTATTTCATGATGCAAAATGTCACAGCTCTGTAAAGCAGTGCTAGCACACCTTAGCAAATTGTTGTATCAATGACATTTTAAAACTAGAGAATAGGAATTTTAAGCTAAGAGATCAACAACATTCTGTGCTTGATTTTTCAGCACACAAAAGTGTAATGCTTCCACCACTGCAGCTGAGAGCACCTTAGTTTCTTCAATACCATTGTATTAAAAGTAAAATTAAATTTTAAAAAGAAAGAAAAAGTCTAATTACAAAAGCTTTAAATTTTGAGTAACTGCTGGTATATACAGTATCCCCATCTTTTCCCCCAATGAAACCCTCACTTGTTTTACCAGGTGTGATGGGAAACAGTGGTTGAGAAACTTGGTTCAAGGCTTTGGGCTTCCTGGTGGATGGATTAAACAACATGCATTTGAGCCACTTAAAATCTGTAAGAAATTTTTTTAATATATTTTAACATCTTCCTTTTTAACAACTATATCTGTTCCCTTTTTTTTTTTTTTTTTTTGTGCCAAGACACTTGAAACTCCTCTCAGGTGCTGAAACATTGCCAGCCATTTCTGCCACTGTGGCAGCTGTGATGCACACTGTTCAGAAGAATGATTTCAAGAGACTTGCCCAGTCCTCTGAGACCTCTGTTTATAACTCCTTTCTTGGCCCTACACTGTAGTGCTTAACTCTATCAGTTCTCATCGACACAACAGATTAGATTACTAAATCCTGACAGCCTGTAGAAAAATACTTAGTTTGGGACACCATACTATCCATTCTGCTTTTCCTGATGCCTTCTGTAGAAGGCTGGGAAGTTCTGTGTTTGCTTGTTTTAAGGGGAATCCTGTATGGATAAATAGCACTGTTTTTATGACATGATTTGACCTGGCTGACAATGAATCTGTCCTGTTACATTGCTATGCCACCATGTCTCACTGGGCTCTGATAAATTACTGAAGCAGGAACACTCTTTAAAGCCACCTGTGAACCACTGATGGTACATATACAGATCTAGCAAGGTGTATCTAGCTTCAGATACTGAGGTGCTCAGCAGCAAAGGGTCATATGACTCATTTAAAAAATTCATTATTTATATTGAAAATAACCTATATGCAGAGGTGGCTGCATAGTTCAATTGCACTAATGATGAAAATATTCTCTTCCAACTCCTAAACTACATTTATAAAATTACTCTTTCATTTAATGAGTGTTGGTCTTAATTAAGGAAAAAAAAAAGCCAAACCAAAAAACTCAACAAACCCACTCTGAATCTGCACTACAATAAAAGCCAAAACAGTTTGAAAAAGAACTAGTGGAAACAAACAAAGCAATAACCAGTTTAGATACATAAATAAGTAAGGGAAAAAACACAGCTTGCTATCTCTTGCTGTATAAAAGCAGAGGCAAAGATAATGCAGAGACATGATCAAGTCAGAAATAAGTAAACACTGGAGAGGTCCATTAAAATAAGCAAAAAAAGGCTGACTTTCTATTCATATTGAAGCCCGCTGCAAATGTCATTTGGTCATCAATTTAATCTTTATTTTGTCAAATCACTAAATACAAACAGGAAACAAACCCAAGCCCAATCAGACTGACTAAAAACACTTCAAGTAACTACTGTGCTGCTAGCACCAAATGAGCTCAGGACAAGAGCAGCCAGGCCTTACTGGCAAACAGGGACACAGGAGCTGCAGTGGACAGCAGTGCTAAGTCTGGACAACATCCCTCTGCACATCCCCCTTACTAGCTGATATTAGCCCACATACTTTAACTTTTCCTGTTCAATTTAAAGTAAATGATAAAAATCTCCAGGGTGAAGCACAAAGAATTTGAGACAACTACCATCACTCTACACCAGATTAACCAAGCAGAGTTAATCAGAGCAGTTTGCACATTTGAGCATGTAGTCATAAAAGAGAGATAAATATATATATATACAGTAGAGTCAACCGCTTTGTTTATATTTTGTATGACCCACAAGATGTGTCTAGAAAAGACTCACAGCAGGAAAAACAATAGAGAGCTCAGACAGCTAATTAATACTCCTAATTTAACTTGTACCCTAACACACCACTCACTTACTGTTATCTGCACTCTATCAAGGAGTAGATGGTGACAGTCCTCAAGCATTGCTTGTAAATTATTTTCATTTTGTCCTTTCTCTTATAAACAAAACATCACAGTGACAGAAAGTGCTTGACCTACTTTTTAAGAAGGAGATTTCCAAGGAAGCACACCCCCCTCGTCCCATTATTCCTGATTTCTGCTCTATTTATACCTCCAGTATGCACAAGAGCACACAAACTAGCTACTAAACTAATTTGCATGTTTTTTCCACTGTGTTACAGATGTTTAAAATTAATCTCACCTATTCTTTTCTTAGATTATGTATTTTAAGGTATCCATATTCTCCACAAGTAGAGATCAAGCCCCACAACTGTAGTGAAAACATATGCAGACATATAGACATAATGCTAGTTTATCACTCATCCCAGTGAGACCCTTGTTCTCCCCAGATCTCAAGGATCTGCCAAACTTTTAAGACGCTATAAAAGAGCTCTGACAAACTTTCTGAGAATATCACAGAAGTGAAATAACCTCTTGAAAAAATTATCCTCTTTATCTTTTAAAAATTTTCTTAACTTCATTTTTTTCACCTATGAACAGCTACAAGTCCTGAAGTCATAAAATGATGCCATGCCATGGGGCTTGCCTTTGGAGCCTCAATGTCAGCTTCTACTGGACAGCTACCATTTCACAATGGCTAACCTTTTTTTATCTTTGCTTTTTGTTTCCTCAGGTGCCTCTTTCTTCAACTTTCCTGCACCTTGAGACCCTCTGGAACAACAACAGCCTTTTCCTGTCAATCTTGTTCCAGGGCACAGCAACTACCACCCTCTCAGTGGAGTCAGGGGAGTATGATCTCTGAAATGAAGTGGGTTACAGCCAACAGAGAGGTGCTCACATATTTGGAAACAACATTCTTTTACCCAAATAGAGGCACTTTGAAGCTCTTACTTCTTATGCTTAGTACAATTCCTCACATGATCTGGGTGGCACACGAAGATTCTCACTGTGTCAGTTAATCATGGGTAATGGGTTCATTACACTGGAATCCCCACCAATAGTAAATGGGTGGGGGTAAAAGTGATGGCTCATTGGTTTTTAACTGACATAACACAACAACCCTCTCTGGGAAAAACAATATAGTTTTACAGTTAATTTAATGGAAAACCAGGGTGGATTTAGTTACTGTGGCGAAAAAAGCATTCACAGAATTTAACATTATTTTGGGACCCTGTAAAAAATTAACATGGATGTGGGAAACTTACAAAAACCTCAGTTTTCAAAAACTTCCTGGAAACTCAGAGCTCCAAAGAATGGGTAGAGATGGGCAAAATGTTGCTGGGAGATAGTGACCTTTGTGCTGCCTGGGGCTCAGACACAGGGGAGGAGGGAAATGGGGAGCACATTCAGCTGCAGTGTGGAATGAGCTCTTCTCAAGTCTGGAGATCCAATGCTGTTCCTGGCTGGAATGGTCAATCAAAAAAACATTTCTTCTCTTAGTTCAGTTTTCACCTATCATATCAGGAAAATGAAACCTTAAGTGCAAATTAGAGAATTTGGAAAAAATATTATAGCTCTATAGTTCATCAAGTCTGAGAAGTGATATTTTTTTCCAATAATTTAGTCCAGACAAAGTACAGGCACCTTTTTAAGTGTGTTGTATCAAACATTCAAACTAAAGCATTCTTTGCAGCAGAACAACCAGATAATGACAAATTTGCACATGAACATTGGTGTCTTGCTTTGACTTTCTTCTCCTACAGGACAAATTTAAGTAGAGGAAAAGGAGAGGAAAAGTAAAAGAGGTTCATTTCAGTCCTTCAAACAGTTAGGAGCTTATCAGTAATCACACACTGTATAATCATGAATTCAGTCCAAAATGTATGGAACACTAGGAGCAAAAATGAAAGTCAAACATAATCAAAAAACTCTGTAAACAATTATATGGCTCACAGAAATGTGGTACAAAACCAGCTATATAAAACAGTTTACAAGCAAGGTTCATAGCTTTCTTTAACCAAATAGAGGGGGAAGTCAATGTTAGCAGGCTCATAATATTCACTGAGGTGACGATAATATGACAGCATTATTTATCCTCTGAAATAACAATGACTCTTTGTGAACAACTGAATTAGTTGTTATCTTATAAACTACTCAGGATCACAGACAGATATGTAATAGCAGAGGATGCACACAGTCCTCCCATGGATAGCCCTACAGTCATATGTACCTTCTTCTTCCATCTGTGCCAAGCACAAAAGATGGGGAGCACTCAATGTCACCCCATGTGCAGTCCCCCTGCCCACTCCAAACACAGAAATTAAGTCACCCCTTGTGAATCCTGTCTCCCCAGGCTCTAGTTCTCCTGGTTTTAAAAATCTGTATTAGGACTTTAATAAATATGGTGCTTGGATCAGCTCAAGTATGTGTATTTGCCAAATAAAAGAAATTCTGTGAATATTCCTGCTCCACAGCTGACTCACATTCAGAACTAAATCCTACACACGATTATTTTATGGCCTTGGTTGGAGTCAACATAAAGCTGACTTGCACTTAAATTACCTTCAAATCTCTTTCAGCAAGAACAACTTTCCATAGTAACTAGAACTATTCTTTAGAGACCAGATTTTCTAACATGAACACCTGAATTCATTTAATCTGAGCTTTTCAGAATCATTGTCGTCATCTGCTGTAGATGCTAATGTGTCGCTTCAGGCTGTTGTTGGAAAGTTTGATGCCTCAATTCTCACAGGATTTATCACTTTCAGACAGGTCCTTCACCTCCTCTCCCCTAAGAACAATAACAACCACAAATACTCTCTTCTCAAAAGCCCTCTGCCACTCTTTCGTAGCTATGTAGCTGGGCACCACATAACGCAATAAAATGATTTCCCTAACATAAAAAAATGATCTCTTCTTTTCCTAATGTTGCAAAGACAAAATCTCAACAATCTTTCAGTTAGGAAAAGGTAGACCATGAGATATTTTTAATATTTGTGGTGTTACCTATTTCTAAGCAGAATAATTTTTTCCAAGCATTTGAAGCAGAGCCACCTGGAGGAGGGGACAAAGCAGCTTCTCACCAGAGCCAAGCAACAGAACAGCTTAGAGGAAGAATTACCAGAATGGGAGACTATATAATTGAAATTATTATAAAAAGGTTATAACAGCAGATGTAAGCTGAAATCTGGTTGATACCGTGAATTGACACAGTTTGTTTTATTAGTACAAATAGTTAAACTAAACCATAGTGTTATCTCTCACTCAAAATGTTTCAGCTTTAAAGCATGGCATTGATTAATTAGAACTACATAAGAAAGTCTTGTATAATGGAGTCAGGTCATTAACTTCACTTGAATGAAGGTGAGATTTGGGCTGTAACTATTAAGTCCTGAAAAGAGCTATATATTCTCCAATGGGAAATAATTTCCACACCACTAAAATGCCCACATTGCTTTGCTGAAACAGTGACTATTTAATAAGCACCAAAACATCCATTTCACTGAGCAGAGGAAATGAAGACTGCCTACTACATATGAGTAAACATTTCCCAGTAACAAGTAGAAAATGGTTCAAAAAGTCTTGCTTCTCATTTTTTTAAAATTTATTTCAACAAACTCCTCATTTTAATAAACTTATCATTCTGTTTATATATAAAAAATGCATCAGGTAGCATGCAAAATGGAAAATGTGTTATTTCTGTGGAAATTCAACCATTGAGTTCCTATCATTTTGAGACACCTCTTGTGTACCTAAAATGTACAATCCATTTGAACAAGTGTGGTTGCTCCAGAGATTCAATTACTGCAGCTCCAACAAAGTAAAATGAACTATAGGAAGTATTGGGTTCTTCAGGCTTATCTTGGCCTTGTTTTTTAAAATAGGAAATAACAATATTGCATGCACAGACAATTACCCTGAGGGTAATATATCTTCCTCTATGATAAGTATCTAAGACAGATATAAGACAAGAATTGCCTTCTGAAGTTGCCTGCCTCTCCCCATGGACAACTTAGAAACACCAGGTGAATCCTACATTTGTTATAAAGAACTGAATAATAAGAGATACACAGTAATGGCTTCAGATTTCAGATAAAGCGAGCAATTAAAAAAAAAGCAAACAAAATTTTAAATGAAAGGTTATTTTCCAAGTTTGCACTTCTCCTTTTTTTCCCCACCAAAACAACTTGTTTTTTAAAGTGCCTCTGTATAATTTAAACTATTTCCTCTTCTTATGTATGTGCACATTTATATATATACATACACAGCATACCAAAAAAATATAGGGATTGAAATTAAGATATAACAGCATATGTTAATTCTTAGAATAATGAATATCATTTCTCACCAAGACATTGTTACCTAGTATTGAAAATCAGTATTCTAAAGTATCTAAATTGTTTCCATATTAGCATGGAAAATAATTACTTCTGATACTAAATCTATTTACTGCCTCATTTAAGCAAATGATGTAGCAGAAAAATTAAACTTTCCCAAGAGAAATGCTTACATACAGAAATGTATAGGCCAAATTAGTTGCTAGAAATTGCTGTAAAATGCACTCAATTCACATAAAATACAGTTAGAAGACATGTTTAGGTAAAGCTCAAGAAGGCTGTACAATACAAAGGGAAACAAAATGAGAGGAAAGCTAATAAGAGAAAGTATTACATAGTTCTACAAAAAGCAGAGAAGGATAATAAAACACTTTTGTCAAAAGCAACACCACAAAAGATGCTCCTTAAAGTTATCAGGATTTGAGCTGGTTTACTCCAACTTTAATTTTCTAGTAAAAAAGGATATCAAAGCACATTTAACTGAAACCAGTGAGTCTGAAAAGGTGATTATCTAAAACCATTAGTAATTCTATCCGAAAGTATGACTGATTTACTTGTGAAAATCTGTGCTGATATAGTTTTGATCTCATTTAGATAGTTCTATCCAAGCTAGAAAATTGCCAATATCTAGATGGTGAAAATTATTTGATAACAATAAAAAAAAGAAAAAAAAATAACCAAACCCTGAGCCTTACATAAATTTCTGAATAAATTTGCTCAGATTTAATCCAAACCTCATCTCAAAGCAATGAATGCAAAATTGAACTGTGGATGCCTGTTGTAACAACACAAATTAAACTTACGAATCTTATTCCTCCCCTTCTCAAGCATTTAATTAGTTTTTGAATGCCAAGATTTTGTTTCCCTGAACTGAGAAATATAAATTGCTTATCAGAAGTTCTATCTTCTCTACCAGTTTCCTCTTTCCACCATTTTTGCTGTTGCTGATGCTGGCTACAGGAATAATCAGTTAGAGGAGATATAGACACCGTATGCATATGATCAGCTGGAAATCAAAGCACTCCAGTGATTCTTACCTGTTTTCCACACTGTGCTTTGCAAAGGCACTTTTCACATAAGTCTTAAGATATTATGCCGAATTTGGGTACATGTAGTTATAACTATTCTCTCCTATTAGGTAAACTATACAACAAAATTGATATATTGACAATAATTAAAATAAAATGAAAAAATAATTCTTACCTCATTGTAAAGACAAATTTCAGCAGCCTATATTTTTTAATAACTTCATTGTTGACCTGCTGATTGCACAAGAGGCAACAACTGACAGTAAATTAGGGGGAGTGCTGACACAGCTGATGGCAGTGTCTCTAGCTGGGAAGATGTTTGCACTCTTGAGGTTTAAGCCAACAAAAAACTCATGTTCTACCCCAGGTGCCAAGGTTCATATCACAGAATAACCACCAGCATGAGTAGGGACCAGGTGTTGGAGGGATGGGCAGGAGCCCTGGAAAGGGCAGAAGCCACATCTGCCTTCATCAGGGTGGGCAAGGGTCCTGGACAAATAGTGTTTAAATATCTCATCATATTATTTATTTCAGAATTATGCCTATATAAAAACCTATTTCCAGCATCTATATTTATGTAACGCAAAGCCTCAAAATAATAAACCTTCAGAAAGGAATTCTACCTGATATATATGAAAGAACAAAGAAAAAAATTACAGATTTCTTTAAGCAGCATACTTGTTTTTTCCTCCAGAAGTCCCTATTGAATCACCATTGTGACAAATCTGGGAGTTATCAAATTCAGTTTCTCAGAGGTATTGGAAGCACTACTAGATACCAATAGTCAATGTCCAGCACATAGGAGAGGTGTATATTTAGTTCATCTTTAGAAGAAACAAAGTTCCACTTTCTAGGCATATTTTTGGGTAATTAATCCTAGGTAATTTTTAGGTCCTCGACACTTTCTAATAAGCATTTAGCATATCTTCTCAAGCTAGGTATCCAGAATTAAAACTGTGTAATTGATCACACTGTAAACCTGGCTGCTGTGCAAGTCAGGAGTGCAAACAGGCAGGAGAGGTGACACAACATGCAGTGATGCCATGTGTCACCTCCTACCAGCCCAGCCACCCTAAGAAAAAAGAAAGAACATCTGGCAGCAGATTTGCCTAGCACTTACAGAGGGTGAAGTAAGCAAAATTCTTTGGTGAATCCCTAGAACTCATCTGTTGCCACCAAGAAGAGCCCACGAGAAGTGGTGAGGATGCAGCTGCTGGCATCTCCAGAGTTGGACAAAAACTGTGTTGGCCAGACCACCTGGACACATATTTCAGGGCTGTGAGTGTGCCCGTGTGTGACCACGGAGCAGCGAACTCGGTCACGCATTGTCTAAAATAAGCCACCTCTCCCTTTGGAATGGTATCTCACTGAGTTTGTTGCACTAATTTCACGCAGTTAAACCACAAGGTTTAACTTTGAGGAGAGAAGGCAGCTCTGCTTGGGCCCCACAAGCAGCACATCGCCCATACAGCTCTGTTTGATCACACACCATTAAACACTTCCAGCTTTCCAGGATCCTCCCCTATCAAACTGATAACGGGTTGGATAGTTCTGCAAGTTCTGTACTGCATCTTGGTTATCCATTGGAAACTTTACCTTCACAGCAAGACTATTAAAAAAATAAAAAACCAAACCAACAAACAAACCCAAACAGATCTTAAGCATTCAATGTATTCTTGTATTATTTTTAATGAAAAAACCCCACAAAAACCTGGATTAATATTCTAATTAAAAAAAAATAATCAGTTTACCAGTGTTTGCTTGTATTTTTTTTTTACTCTAACAGAACGGACAAGCTCTTAGTTTTCTGCAGAAAGTGGCTGCTGTTGCTTTTTTACAGTAGCACAATAAAAAAGCTAGAAATTAAATATTAATACATTGAATGTCTTTTCAAGCAAGCTTGTTCAAGCTTTAAACCCAGTTTTTTTCTTTAAGAGCCTGCTGCAGTTAAAAGAGTATAGAATTTAAACACAACAATAAGATTACCACAGAACCTCTTCTGATTCCAAGCAGATTTAAAAACTTACTATGTTTTTTAAATGCAAAAATCTCACAGAAGTAGTTACTTGGTACAAATAATTCATGAATTCAGAAGAAAATTATGCAGGACTTCAAAACTTTAGAAAGTGAAGATATTTTCTCCATTCAGATAAAGAAATTGCTTGCAGCAGTTCATTTAAAACCAATTCCTGTCACAGTCACATTAGAAGGACATTCTTTAAGAGAAAATAAAATGACACACTGATTCATTGACTAGCACGTTTATCAGGACATGCTGATGGAGAATCATTAATCAAGACTCTCTACTAATAGAAAATCATTAGAACAAAGCACATCAGCAACAATGCCTCTTCAGTTATCAGGCTTTTCTTTAACCAATACCTAACCTTGAGGCCAATTTCTCAGTAGCTTTCAAAGCTTCTATGGCATAATTTATTCAAGACCCTTGACATAGTGCAGTCCTTCAGTATCACAACATCAGCTTGAAAATTAAGTACATAAAGGTGTAGGGAAACAAGGGCAAAGGGGAGTTCTTACTTTGAAGGTACTGAAGCAACATGAGTTTAAATTCACCCAAACCAGAAGTTTTCAAGACAAATGTTAACACTATTTCTTTATTTCTATTACCTCAGTTCAGGATATATCTCAGTAGGATTGGGATTACTTTAGTAAGTATTATATGCTTCATTTTGATTTTTTCAGTGTACCTGCAATGCCATTTACTCTGTCATCCAAACAAAGCCTGTGATGTGTTTGGACAGCCAGACTAGCAGGCAGCACAGATGGACCCAGGCTCACTGAATCCACCTGTGTGAACCCTGATGGAGCAATGCTCTAAGCAAAATCAGTGGCAGTCTAGAGAACCCTGACTATTGCCACAATAGGCAGAAAGCAATGGAAATAAAAAAAAACCCTGGTTTTAATACTTATTAGTGATGCTTTACAGTTAAAATGGAGCACTTCAGTTATAACACCATCTGTAAACTCTGAGGAGCCTCCAGCACAGAGAAGCTGAAACAAGAGTTCAGAAGCAGAACCAGACAAAACACAAGCTTCCATTGTTCAGTGAAGGTACAGGAGGTTTCAGTACATGATTTTTGACAGACTGCTTTGTGTTGAGAAACTGAGATACAGGGCTAGACTTTTTACATGCTTTCTTCTTATTGCCTTTTTTTTCTTATTCCCTTTTTTTTAAGTTAGGAAATAGAATGGTAATCTTACTTAGCAGCAGCTGCTATTGTTTATTCAAGTGGTTATCTGTAAAATATAAGTCAGAAAATACAGCTGGAAAATGTTAGCAATACCTGCTATATTTTTTTTAATTGAGCTTTCTAGAATTATTCAGTCTTCCAAGTAAATGAAGGCAGTTCTATATCAAAAATTCCTTTGTTATTCTTATAACTTAACATATGGCCTGAAACACTTGTTTGTAGATGTCCTGACCTTTAATGTTTTATACGTTCTCTTTTCTATTACCATAAACATCTCCCAAATAGCACCTGGCTTCTGTTCTCTATGGCTTCTCTTTCATCCAGTGCTGACTTTGCATATGAAATATCATTAAAAAAAAACCTTTCAAAATTTAAAAAAAACATATGAATTTTCCCAATATATAGCAGACAATTAAGATCTACACTTTTTATTGTTATTTGGCTTTTTTCAGTTTTTGTTGTTCGAGGTTTGGTTCATTAGGTTTTTTTTTAAATCTCAGTGCTTTCCAGCAACCAAAAATCTCCTTACCAAAGTTGGTATCAGTTGGTCTAAAGCAGAACGAAGATGAGAAGGCACTCAAATACAGGCTGATATACAATTTTGTATTTAAATTACTTCTTCCTTATAAGAGATTCTATTTCCTTTTCACACAATTTCTCAAATGCAATTGTGCCATCTAAAAGCCTGACTTAATTGTAATAGGACACCTGTAATAGGCTTCCCTGATCTATCTAATGGGGCACAGGATTTGGGAACAAATCAGAAATGTTGTTATCATTATTATTTTACAGATTTTAAATATATACTACTACTTGAATATTGCCTTTTGTAGGGTTTGAATTTGATAAGTAAAGCTTACTTATCCTCTAGATTTCATTCTGCAAGCTACTGTGGTAAGGGTAGAAAATCCTCTAGGTTTCACATCTGGGGTGATGGCATTCAGTTTACTTCCTGATGGCCACCTTAGCTTTCTTCTAGTTAGAAAGAAGCAGTGGAGTAACTCACTGGCCAGTTGAGAGCATCTGTGAGCCTTGAGTGGATACAGAAGTGAGAGGATGCCCTTACTCAAGGCACATTCTCTTTGCTTGAAGATTTTGACTGCAAAGAGAACAGTTCTAACAAGAATGACAAAGCAGTGTTTTTTAAATTGTCAGGACAATGTATAATGACATTTCTTAAACAATAGAAGATGTCATCATAACTTTTTTATTGAAATCTGGCCTCAAGGGAAACACTGCAGGTTGGAATAGATTTTGTTCTCCCGCTAGTGGATGCACGGAATAAATGAAGTAAAATGCAGCAAAATGTAGTGCAACAGACATCTGCAAAAGGAGACACAATCCTACAGTATTTACACATACAGGATAGACAGTTTTGTCAGTTTAAAGAAGTTAGTTCTTCCATGAGACTTGTCACAAAGCCCTGATTTCATGATGAACCAGTGCACACTCAGGATGTATAAACAGGCTCAGAAATGTATGGCACACTGCTGATTAGGAAAAAGAGAAAAGGTCAAGTCTTTGAAGCAAATCTGCTAATTTGGCAAATACAAAGCTTGGTTACAAAACGATGCAGAACTTAATAAATACCCAGGGCAATGCTTTGCAGAACCAACAGGTGCTGGATAACCCATCAAACAGTATAAGGTTTGTCCTCTTAAAAGTTGCAGGTGGAAACAAGCAGGGTGATGCTTTTTTTGCTATTTATCTGGCTCCCTGGTTTCAGGGTTGTATGGTTACTACCTGGGAGACATAAAATCTGAAATGCGAAGCCAGCTGAAATTAGTAACAGAGAAGCAGGCAGAAAATGCCCTCCACAGGATGAGAAAATGAGTTACATGGCTGTCCATTTCTCTGTGGAAAGATCAATTTTCACCAAAAATGATAGTAACCAATTTTGCTGGTGGACACTTCTATCCACTTATATGGGATATTTAAACCCATCTTTCTATTTCCAAGTGCACTTCTAGAAACTGCACTGCTTCTATCTTAGTTCATTAGAGCAATTAAGCATATAGTAAGAACAGTCTTAACTAAATCCCTTATGGCATTAGGCAAATTAATATTTGCCTCTTCTAGTCTCTTTACTTTTTTCACTACTTCTGCATCCTTCTAAGAACTCTGGAATCTGGAGCAGAAAAGGAAAGATAACTTTCATATCATATCTTTTCTAACCCAAACACTAGACACAAACTTAGGGTGACAAACATTTACAGGCAAATTTTAACAGCAGCTAAGCAACTATTCCAGAGAATTCAGTATCATTCATTACCAAACTCTGGCATAAGAACCATATCTAAACACTCAAAAAGGAACAGAGTGAGAGAGTGAAGATATAAACCTCAATTGCTTGACCTGATTTTTGGAGAGGAGACTGGGCTGCAATTTCTGGTGTGTTAAGGAGAAGTCAGTGGAACATTCTGATACCCAAATTTGGTTTGCCAATGTTTTTAGCCAAATGAACAATGAGTGCTTCGGGTCTCATTATTGTATGTCTAGACACAGAAGCAATAATTCAGTTATAATATGAGGAGCCTTGCTTTCAACATCATTGACTATACAATACTTAACAGTCCTCACAGATACTATAATCAGATTAATTGTAGGCACAAAACAGAGAAGCAGCGCAAGAAACAAAACTGAAAAATTATTTCTGAATATTTTCTCCAATTAATTTTTTTATAAAATGTTTTATAATATATTACAAATATACACAGTTATCTTATTCTTAAATACATTGTGGTACAAGTCTGACCAGAAAGAACATTTGGTTGGAATCTAATCCGAACTAGACACACTAAATGAAGGCGAAGATGCTTTCAAGCTGAAGGGAAAGATAACATTTCAAGTTGTGTATCAGGATTTTTGCACAGCTCTAAAATCACCCAAAAAGAGAAAAGTTCTATACAGCTATTTCTGAACTTAGATTTCAGTTCCTTCTCTGAAGCATTTAATATGTATGTACAGAAGCAAAACTCACCACAGACACGGAAGAGGAGAAGCATATATCATGTTTCAGATGACTGTAAATCATCCAACTGGTAGTCCATTATACCATCGGCTGATGAAAGAGTTTGCCATAACCAAGAAGATCTTAAAAAAATAAGAAATAGAGAAGTCAAAAGATAATCACACACTGAGGAAGTTAAAACTGAATGTTCCTTATTTAAAATACAATTTTACTGCATACTTTTTAAAGCATACTCTTAAAACAATAACAAAAGAGCCTGTTCTACATCATTACCATCCAGCAAGAGATGGATACACATTCTTGTACAACCACTCCAAAGATATTTGCTCAGATACTTCATCTGCAATTATTTTACAGAATTTTTTACTTCCAGCTGACTTCAGGATTTATATCTTTTTTTCAGTGTTCTTTAACGATGACAGTTGCACACATTAGCATTTTCTCAAAACATTGTTTTTCGAGTGCTATTTTCCTTCTTTTTCCATTTTTTCATGGTTTCTCAAAGTTCCCAGAAAGTGCTACAATTTAAACTGAAAAACTGGCTCAAACCAGAAAACCTGACAAATCTGGGGTTCTGGAGATTTGTGGTTTGTGTTTATTTGGAGGGGGAGGGGTTTGTGTGTTTATTTTTTATCGTTGTTGCATGGTTGGTGGTTCTTTTGGATTTTGTTCCCTCAAAGCAAAAAGGGATGGGAGGCTTCCACCACTCTAGACAGTCCATCCATTTCAATAGATTGAATTTAATCAGATTTAAATTTCCTCTCAAAAGAGGCTTTCAATTTTAATTGTGTTTAATGTCAAATTTAGGTTAAAAGAAAGTTAGGCTTAATGTGAAAATGCAACCCCATCACAGTGGTTGCTCTCTCATGGAACTCTTAAAGTCAGATGTTCCAAAACACACTTTTCATCAGATAGAGAATGAGATTTCATGAGATTTCAGGGATCTCGCTGAAGTGAGAGATGCACATTTTCCATAGAACTGCAAAGACCTTAAAAGCTAAGAAATAGATTCTTTTTTCTCCTTTTATGAGAACAACTTAGGTAAAATGAATATAATTTTCTGACATTTTTCCCCAGACGATTTTTGTCTGCTTCAATCACACTTTTCTTCTGACCCCCTCTTCTGCAATCTTACATCTAAATTCTGTTGATAATTTAAGGACAGTAACATGACCCTTCCAGGCATTTAACCTTCCTAGTCTGCTCTTCTTAAAAACCCACTAAAAATGCTGAATGGTGGGTTCAATTGAGTGTACATGAGTAGAAAGCATCATCACGCAAATTTAGAACAACCAACTTTTATTCAGATTTTTTTATACAAGGGAATTAAATTCCTGGTTTTCCTAACCATGAGAGTATTTTATCATGGTGGAGAGGAGCATAAAAGTCAAAACAAATATGCTTGGGAAAAGGCATTTT
Organism: Irena cyanogastra; assembly: GCA_013397155.1. Taxonomy (NCBI): domain Eukaryota; kingdom Metazoa; phylum Chordata; class Aves; order Passeriformes; family Irenidae; genus Irena; species Irena cyanogastra. Next base: position 193,116 of record VWZV01016217.1, read on the forward strand.
ACTCACATACAATAGTTTTTGTTATATGTGTTCTAAATACTTTTCTGTACTCAATTTCTAATGCTCTTTCAGAGGACAAAATTACTTATTTTCAAGTATAATAAGGCTTTTTTCAAACAATCAGCAACATTTAGCAGGTCCTACAACAGGCTACTTATTGTTGCTACATCTAACATCTCTGCTATCTTTTCAGCACAAATGAACAGGAGTGAGGAATTGGTCCAATACAAGAAAAAAGTGTGAAAAATTTAGGTTTTTTTTAAAGGCAGGTCTGTTTTCTCCTCTTAGAATACTACTGAAGCCAAAATACTACTGTAATGGATTAAGTACACAGAGGTAGGCACAGAGAGAAGATAAAGTACCTCACTTGCCACTGTTACTACTGAAACACATGTCAAAATGTACCCTTGTTTTGAACAAGTATTTTATTGGTAAACACAATATTTATATGAAAATATTAGTATTTTAAACCAGTATTTCATGTTCACAGCTTTGCTATGTCAATGCATCATGAAGTACAAGCTTTTAAAATTTCAGGCTTGAAGACAAAATGAAATTCATATAAAATGTGAAAAATGTGTAACAGTTATTTGGGGTCTTTTACAGAACTTTTTTTTTTTTCTCGAAGCCTGCAAGAACCATAACTTATTTAGATAAAGTGATCCATTTGTTACTTCATTCATCATTTTCAGCTATGCACCTATGACAAGGCACCAGCCTAGCCCTGCCATGACAGCAAGGTGGGCAATCAGATAATCAGCTTTTCCTTGAACAGACTTAGAATTCACTGAAGGACTTCCTTCCAGGTGATGAAGGAACTAAAAAACTAAAATAAAACAAATAACCCCAAACAACAACATTAAAACTAGGCAAAAACCTGTAAAGTTCAGCATTTAAGAAAACTCTGAGAAGACAATTTCCCACTCTTCCTAGTTCTTTCCTTTAAAAAAATATAAAATTAGTGTGAGAAATCAGAGTCTTTTTTATATTAACATATCTTTCCTTTACTATAAAGCAGTATATTCCACAAAACTTTTAGGAACTTTGAAGATTCTTCTTTGCAGTGTGAGAAGCTGTGGAGTGTAGAAAGCCATCAATATGCACATTGAACAGGGCCTGGTGAGGTAACTGCTGCAGTTGTATCATAATTTCTGAAAAACGACACTTTTGTTTAAATAATGACTCTGTCTTAACTTGGAGGTGGATGCTGTTTGAAGTGAATGCACTCACATGTCAGTGGACTAGCTACATAGAAATGATCAAGCACTGTGACTCAAATGCAAGAGAGCTGACTTACTGCTATGAAGTGCAAAGTTATCAAAACATTTTAACAGAAGCCCCTGACCATCATTCAGTCATATGATTGAGGGGTTTCTCTTGCAGAACTAGATTCCTGAGCTGCACTTAAGGATGCTTTAGTGACCAATGTGAAAAGCTGGAAATGGTGTTTACACATTCTGCTGACAGCCTTAATCCGTCAAGAAGACATCTGCAGAGCCAAAACAATATAAGTTTTGGCCGTCCTGTGGTATTCTGACTGTCCATAAAATAAAAAGCCATAAAAAGACGTCGATGTTTTCAAATACTTTAAGAACATGAAGGAAAAAAATAAACTTCTCAAGGACTAACGTTGTATTTTTTGAGTATGCACAAAACCAAATAAGGTATTATTCCTTATGAAGAGGCTTTGTAAGGAAGCTACTAAATATTAACAAAAGTGACAAAACACCATAAATACAAACAACTGAAAATCTGCTCCCTGTAGCCAGAGTCTTAATCAGTTCCCAGCACTTAAGTGTTACAGGTGGACAGTAAGAATTTATTTGTGACTTCTCTGCTGGAAACAAGACAGTTGAATTACAGTCTCAGAATTACATAAAAAACAGCAGTCTCTGTGCCACCAGCATTATATTGGGACCACCCGTCCCTTCAGCCAGCTCCTGCAAGATCAGCAGTGCTCCAGCACAGCTCAGGGACTGGCACCAGCACCCACCTCAGCACCAAGGGCAGCCTGCTTCCAGAGCAGAGCCTCTATGGGCCACAAAAAAGAATTAATCTGAGAATGAAGTAAAAATTCTGTCCTAGGTTGGCGTCTCAAATGTGGAAAGAGTTTTAGGCTGGGCACGTCTCACTGTCATTGCCACAAAAGCCTTTCTAAAAAACAGCAATTTCCTGACTGTCTTATGCAGCTACACAAGCACCCAGATGGAATGCAAATTAGCAATTGATTTCATTAATTAGAAAAGTTGATTTGAAGGAACTCAACATTACTGACAGAAGCAGTTTGCAAGCATTGTTCTCTAATGAAATCTAAACTGTCATTTCAACAAAGGCAAAGGGTTTTTTCCCTAACAAGCAACCTGCACTGAAAACTAATTAGAAGCCATAGGTATTTTGCTGTACTTCACACTCAGTGAAAGGCTAATCTCGAATAGCCAATTGCAAATGGCTCAGCACCTACAGATAAAATTAACGAGTCACTCGAACACCCTTTATTGTCAGCTTACACAAGTGCTGCTCATCTGAAGGGGCAGAGCAGAATGTGGTCATTCCCACAGCCTGCCTCTGCTGCTCTGCAGGCACCCTGCCAGGCCATGATGCGTGCTGGAGACATGCTTCCATGCTGGATACATGAATTCCCACTCCTCAAAAGTGTAACACAGAGGAGAACACTTTTTGCACCTGCACCTCTAATTGTGAGCATAATTTTTGACTCCTGTTCTTTTTGTCTTTAAATCAGTCAAACCAGTGGTTGCTACCTGGTATAGCACAACAAAAAGAAAACACAAAAACCCAACAGTGCTGCCAGCTACACACTGTGCAAAGCAGAATGGACACACCACGTAAATGCACACAGGTGCTAAAGAGCTTTCATGACAAACCCAGTAAGCTACACGTGGTTTTCACTCATAGGGTACATTCAAACTGATTGCTACTTATACAGTTTTCCTTATTTAAATGAAAATGTCTCATCAGGTTTAGCTTTACTAAAATTTGCATCAAAGAAATGCTAAATGGCAGTTGATTATTCTAACACACTAAAAAATAACAATATATTAATTATTTACAAAAAAAACCTGGATGCATTTGTCCCCTTAAAATGATCAAAACTGGATTGTATTCAAATGACCAAGAATTTTGGCCCCTAACAACTAACACAACTTGTTTTAATCAAATTTTGTTTTATGTTATGAATATGTAACATTTTAAACTGTGGAACAGCACATTATTGCTTGAAATGCTCAAGTTTGTTTTAAGAGTGAGACCTCATAACCACAAGATCTAATGAGTCTTGATACATGATAATGATAATGAGTTCTTTGGTCTTTAAACAAACTGTACTCACCACTGACCTATTTTCAAAGTTTAACAAATTCGGCTTGCACTTATAAGAAAAAAAAATCTACTACTCAGAGGAAAAAGGATATGATCTTCCATTAAAATACTAATTTCCAAAAAGAAAAAATGTAGGAAAAAAATGAACAAAGCTGATTTTGAAGCACAGTTAATTAAAAACACATGCATGTATTAAAAAAAATAATAATTCTGGTTATTGGCCCCATCCACCTCCATCATGAAGGGCAGCCTGCTCCGAGAGCAGAGGTTCTAAACTGACTGCAAAAAGACTCAGATGGTACCAGAGGATGAAGTAAAAATTTTTTCCTGGATTCACTTCACTGTACACAGTTTTAGATGGTACGTGTGTATTACCATCATTGCTACAAAGACCTTTGTAAAAATTGGCAAATTCCTGAGTACCCTATGCAGCTATACAAGTATCCAGAAGGAATAAAAATTAACAATTTTCACACAGAACAGGCTGATATTGACTTTACAAACAATGGATTTTCACTCAAGGGAAGAAAGGACTATTTACCTGTGATTTCTGAAGAGCGAATTCACCAGAGCAAGCGAAACTATGAAACATAATTTATATTTCTCTTGCATCTTTCTTTGCTTTTTTCTCATAGAGATTCCCCCATCTTACTATATTCTCAATGTTTCTAATGACTTCAAGGCTATTTGCCTCAACTCTTCAACACTGTGAGATTTATAAAATTATTTTTGATTATATTGTAATTTATTAAAAATTTCTAGTAACAAATTGTTTGGCAAAGCAAGTATTTGTATCCTCATATTATACGAGCTAAATAATATTTTCAGGAACTAGAAAAATTCCCATGAAGCCTGTTGTGCTATGTAACACTTAAATGACCACTTTTTCTGTACAATGATTTCTGTACCAAAAATAGCATCTTTTGCCTGTGTGAGATATGAATAAAGCAGAACAACAAAGTATAAGAAGTGATGGCTTGAACATATATTCTAGCATTTAGCAATAATAGTTCAATAAAATATAAAAAGAAAAAAAAATTGCTTCTTAATCAGGAAATAATCCTTATCCAGGACTGATTGTGAATGGAGTTTGAAAGCAGGATCATCCTACTCCCACGAAGTAGCAATGAGGTTGTGCTTAGCATGTGCCCCAAAACCACTCCTTTAGGGAACTGGTGTTAGTTAACAATAAACCTCTACACAGACCAGCTGTATCATCATTTTTTAAAAAAACCAAACAAAACTCAAACAAATGAAAATAACACCCAACCTTGAAACACTCCCTATGATATGTTAATTATATTGTAATAAAACTTCTATTGGAGAAATCAGGTTGTAACGGCTTCATGGCACCTCCTCCTTAATGCACATCAACACCAGCACTGTGGATTTGGACTCAGAAGTGAGGGGATGAGATTGATTTCAACCTCTTCAGAAGTCATTCATCCTCCTCTACAGTAATATGAAGAAAACCCAACCTGTGTCAGCAAATAACTCCTATATACACTATTTGGGATTACAAAATCTGGAAACAATCCTGGTTTCTTTGAAAAAAAGGTAAAATTGAAGATGTGGGATAAAAGCAAGTAGTCAAATACCCCCAAGGATCTTACAGATAGAGGTTCAGACTAGAAACATAGGGATGTTTCTCAAAGGATGCAGCAGGCAGCACTGGAGAGAAAAAAAAATTAAAAGTGCTTGGGAAGCAGTTAAAACTTGTTGGTACAGCACTTCACCTACTTTGTTTGTGGATGACTTACTGAACATTTGAAATGTTGATTTACCCTGAAGCTTGCCTGTGATGTTCTAAGTAATTCACAGGCCCCCTGTTCAAAGTACAAGTTTTGGGGAGAGAGAAGGTTAGAACCTCAAACCATGGAATATGGGAACCAAGAAAATTACTCTATGTCTTGGGGAATGGAGCCAGCTGCCCATTTGGCAGAACTTCTTCCTTACAGAGATCAAAGATGTAATGGAATACCTGAGACAGAGTAATCAAATTTTCTAATTTCTAGAACAACTGTATTGGAAGTAGCATCCTGAAAGCAGGAGTAAAATCACAAAGATGGAAAGAAAGTGAATTACAAAGTTCAATTACTTTTTTTTTTTGTGAAAATACTGTTTTTCAAAATCACTAAGGACCAAATATTTTTTTTATAATTAATAAGACATAAATATTCAAAAGAATTTGAGGTAGCAGAGAATATTCTGAGAATATTCAGAGAATATTTAAAGAGTTCACAATACTCTTTAAATTGCTGAGAAAATTACTTCAGAAGATGTCTTCTGTTACTAAGGCATAAGTAAATATTGTACAAATTCCAGATAACCAAGTTATATTACTGATTTCTATATAGGTGATAAAACACAATGTTTAAAAACCTATTTTTATTACTGTTTTAACAGAATTTATATTTTAACTTAACCCCAGGCACAGAGCAAGAAAAAGAGAATAAGCAACCCTCAAAAACCCTCAAAATTCTAGTGCTTTCCTAACCAAGATGTTGTTAGCCAAATCTTAATATTCTTTTGCTGCATTACTATTGCTCTGTTACATTGTCTAGGAAAGTCCTTTTTTCAGGAAATAAGAAAGGACAGAGAATAGGTTTTTCTGCTAATATGATCTAAACAAATAAGATAAAGAATTCAGATACTACAAGGACGTACTGTTCCCTGCTATGTGGTAGCTTTATTAGTAATAATTATGAGACTAAGTTACACACAAAAATCATTGAAGAGAGATTAAAGGCGTATGATAAATTCATAAAAGCTATGATCTAAAGGCTAACCTTCAGATATAAAAAAACTTCCAAAAGGCAAAGTAAAACATGCTATATATGGAAAGATAATCACTTCAGAAACTTTAGGCAGATGTCTGAAACAGGCAAGTGCTGAAGAGGGAGAGCATGAAAAAGCAACACTTGCTATCACTTAAAAGCTAACTCATCAGAGAAGAGAATGATTTCAAGGCTGGAAGAGGCTTAAAAGACAGCTTATTGGGTTTTTTCCTACATTCTATTTCAAAATTCCTGAAAAAAGAACCGAAACAAAACAACCAAAAACAAACAAACAAACAAAAAAACCTCGAATAATACAATAGAACATCATGAAAGAAAAATGCTTTCATTAAAGCACAATGTTCTTAGGTCACAGTTTATCCCTTATTATCCATAAACATTCATACCACCCACAGAACTATACAATCTTGTAACTGCTTTATAGAGAAAAACAGGATAATTGTGTACCTAACAAATCCTACAAGAGTACAAAACTGTGATCCTAAGAGAGTACAAAACACTTTTGCACCTGCTATCAAAAGGGTAAGGGAGGAAACAAAAAGCAGCTATGACTGATAGAATACTAGAAACCATATAATTAATTCCACTTGATAATTGCAATCTGTTTATTATCTTTTTTTTTAAATCAGATTACATGTAAAAACAGATTTGAATTTCATTTAGGCATGTTCCAGAGCATGTGGTATTTTGGAACTACAACTATAAGAAAACCTCAAAATTGTATTTTTTTTTTTTTCCTTGAGAGACATTCTTTACACATGGAAAATGATTAACCATGTTGCTTTATCAATTCAAATAATTTTTTTAAATAATAAAGGATTCTGAAAAACTAGTTAAGTTTTGAACACACTCAAAAAAATTGGTGTGCTTGTTTCCAAAGAGTAAGTTATAGGGGTGGATGCGGGGGAAATGTTTTTTATTTAGATTAGTGTTTGGCTAGTTTTGTCTTTAACAAAGAGTTGAGTTCTTAATAAAAAAAAAAGCTGATAACTAAAATTGTTTTAAGTGTTTCATTTGCATCATATTTCCCTACTGCTGTCATTTTAAATAAAAAGATGATGCTATTTCGAGACATTCTTCACAGAAAGCCTGTTGAACTTGGTGTCCATTCATTTTGAAATAAAATCAATAAAGATCAATACTATCTACAGCTGTATCTGCAACAGTACATGACAATACTGACAGGGTGAGATCTAAAACACAATGTCTTTTCCCTCCAAGTAGAATTAACCAGCAATTCCTCAGACACTCTGGTGACAGGGAACTGTGTGTATACTTTAGATAATGACCATGATAAGCCAAACATTAATGACCTTCTCTTTCCAGGAAAAACAAACCATTTTTGTAACACAGTTTGTTTCTCCAAAGGTTTCTAACACACAGCAATTGTAAATGTATGATTTTAATTTCATCTTGAGGAATTTGTGCTGAAGTTCACTTTGTACATCCAGCCAAACTAAAGATTTTCATGCCCTGTGAACTGAAAACATTTGATTCTCACAAAGATGCTAACATTTTTCTTTATAAACCAGAGTGAGACAGCTGAAGACTTCCTAATAAGAAATATATCCATAAATTGTCAATATTATAGTTGTTTCTTCCCAAGTAAAACTTATTCATGAGTGTCTGCTTTGTTTTTATTTGCTTTCATGTTTTTCCTTTGCTTAATTCTTTGTCACGCTTGAAACAATTTTACTGGCTTTTTAAACACATTTATTTCAGAAGCTTGTAGGAACATCAGAGAAATGTACTGCCTCTGAAAGGAGTCCAATGAGCTCAGACTGTCACTTCCAACAGTGGCCAAAAGCAAAGGCCCAGGCAGTAATGTAAATTATCCACCAGAATAACCCACCTATTCCCCAGCTATTCCAGACACTTGACAGAACCACTGAGCCACATATGGTGGGGGCTTCTGTGTATGGCATTATCTCCATCTCCTAAAATCCCTCTGCAATTCTTTCAGTTTCCCTCACTATCCCAAGCAAGCTAACACCATCAGCAAGCCTTGCCATTCAGCTGGTCTCCAATTAAATATATGTCCACCTGAATGAGCATTTTGAATGTCAAGTTATCTGATATTTGTAATATCAGACACAATAAAATCATGTTCATACAAGATGAAGAAATATCCTCATTACACGGGGATTTGCTTGTTTGTTTTCTGAGTTCTAAGAAAAAACTCTCCAAAAATGGAATGCACATATGAGTCTAGTCTCTAACTTGTGAGGTTTCTACAAGTTCCAGGATGAATGGCCAGTGGAAACAGACAGCAGTAATGAAATAAGGCCTACTAAAAATGGGCAAGAAACACTAAGTATTAATCTGCTTTGCCTTGCATCCATTCCATCTGCTGGCACCAGGAGTATCTGCAGATCTGTCCTTTCCAAATCAGGCCCACCCAGAGAGAGGATGATAGGAAAATGCAGATGACATAAGACAAAAAAAAAAACAGCAACAAATAAAGCCTAGTTATTTTCTTTGCTTATAGAACAAAGAAATTCCAGATCTAACTGAACATTCCTATATTAAGGAAAAAAAAAATATGCTGTTTTTGCAGGAAAGAGTAAGAGTCATATTCTGGTAATGGTTGAATTTCCTGTGCATGTGAGAAAGGAAAAGAGAAAGCAACAGAGCATAGAAAACACTTTTTTTTTTTCTTCTATAAAAAAACATGTCACAAAGGGAAAGCCCCATTACTGTGAAAAATGGTCAGTTATTATTTTCCTATAGACAGAGACTTTTGCCTGGATGTTAGACACTGAGAGAGGCGAAGATGCAAGTCTACACTGAGGTCTGCCCAATGTTAAGTGTGCCTGGGGTTGGATGGATGACTTGGAAAATGCTCTTCATCTTATCCATCACAGGAATCCTGTCAGTCCCCATCACCAAGTTAAACAAAGCATCCAGTGGCATGCCTCGTGACAGAGGAGCTTGTCTATACAAAAGATTTTCCAAGGCCAATGAATTGCACCTGCCTAGTGAGATCTGGAGGTCTTTATTTCCAGGAAAGACAGAAAGGCTCCAAGGAAACATCCTGCGGGAGCAGAGAAATACAGGGGAATGAGTAAGACTCACTGTGGGTGTCAGATGGCAAAAGCCTGTATTCACACCTGGGCAGTTTCTTTCACCTTTCTTCTACCTTAGTATTCCAAGGTTCTCAGAGCTAGCTAACTTTTCAAAAATCAGAAATTTACAACAACACAAAGAAGAACATCTTAAACTTGACTCTATGGGACACTTGTTTTCTTGCACTGTTGGTAAGCCTCCAAATGACCTTTTCAAAGTCTTGTGTACAACCCCTATAGCGGCTGATTGTGCCAGAACTTAAGTAACATGCTATTGGCAGGGTTCAGGAAAACAAAGGTAATGAGGCAGTTGTGTTACTGGGACTGCTTCTTGAACCTCCCCAAATACTGCTGAGAACACAGCTCACTACAGCTGCTTCCTGTGTGTGCCCATAAATACACAGGAAGTGTTAGAGAAATACAAAGAGGTAAATACCAAATCCCCAGCTGGGGTTTGGTTGCATAACTCTGAAATTCATGGAAATCTCCCTGATCTCAAAGACCTGACACCTCCGTAAGCTAAATGATCTTAAAGACCTCTTAAAGCAACCTGAAGAATGTATCTTGTGATACAGAGCAAGAATAGATGTAAAGGGGCAGGAAGCATTCTTGCGGTAAAAGGGGAGGAAAACCTACAAAGTGAAAGGACATGCACAATAATCATATTTTAGGGACTCATCACAACAGCTCTGTAAATCAAGGAATGTAAAAATCAGTGCACATTCCAGGGAAGCAGCTGCTTTTGTACCTACCTGTACACCAATTGAATGCCCAATTTCTATATTGGATACAGCGACAAAATCTGTCACCTGCCCCCCTGCTGGCAACTGTTGAGAAAAAAAAAGCACAGCAGAAAGAAGGCAGAAACAACTTAAGGCTCTCTCAGTATCAACAGCTTGGTACTTGTACAGTGTTTACAGGGGAATGCTGCCAAGACATCGACCTCCAACAAAGCCTGGAGTGTGTGAAGCAGTGAGGGTCTGCATAATCCCCTCATAAAATCCAGCGGTGAGTCACTGTCACAAATAGCTTCCTGCTCGGTTTGCAAATGAGGAAGAGGGAGGAAAGCGATGAATGAACAAATGAATAAATGCTTTGTGTATTTCTTTTCTCTGAAATGTTGGCTCTGAAGAGGATACAGGTGAAGAGAAAGAAGCAGCAGTTGCTCAAGGCTATCACACATGAAAAATGGTAAAGAAAAGGGCCAGAGAAGAAGATGTAAAACATGGTTTCAGACAAAAAGATTAATGTCTTCTAGAGAGAGTCAGATTCTCAGACATACTATCAGCATAAGCATCGCTTAACAGTTTTGGGTCTGAACGAACAATGTCATATCTTCTCCATTGTAGAGATTTTAAAATATCTCTTGCCTAAAAGACAACCATAAAATAGTTTGGGCTGGAAGGGACTTTTAGAGGTCATCTAGTCCAAACCCTCTACCATTAGAAGGGACACCTTCAACAAACCTAGGTTGCTCAGTCCTGTCTAACATCACCTTGAATGTTTCTGGAGATGGGGCATCCATCACCTCTCTGGGCAACCTGTTCCAGTCTTTCATCACCTTCACTGTAAAAAAAAAAAATAAAAAAAAATTGTTGCCCTATATCTAATCTAAATTGAATCCCTTTCTGTTTAAAACCATTACTCCTTGTCCTATCACTACAGGCCCTGCTAAAATGTCCCTCTCCAGTTTTTTCAGGCCCTCTTTGAGTACTGAAAGGCCACAGCAATGTCTTCCCAGAGCCTCCTTGTCTCCAGACTGAACAACCTCATCTCTGTCAGTTCTTCCCCACAGGAGAGGTGCTTCAGCCCCATCATCATCCTCATGGTCCTTCTCTGGACCCACTCTAAGTATGTACTCTCTTAAGTCTAGGATGTCCTTCTTCAATTACTAAAACTATTCTGAGTTTCCAGATAAAGATATTTAAATGATCCAGCATACCATAAACAGCTTTATTACATTATGACTGGACAAAACTCCAGTTTTACATACCCATATATCAACGAATAAAAAAAATGTAATCTGTGCAGGCTTAAGGCAAAGAATCAGAGGATCTGTAAAATCCTTTAAATGTTCCTTTTAAGGCATGGAAAGGACCTACCATATACAAAGCCACCTTCAATGTCATCTAAGAAAATAAGTATTTTAAAGGACTACTTTTTCCATGTGAAGAAGTAAAAGGCAAAATTTCCCTTACAGCTTATGCCAGGAAGAGAGCTGTAATTGTACACTTTTCTATGAAATCTGCTAACATCTCACTGGTAACTTACTAATTTTTCAGTTCATTGCTTGGCTAGAGATACCTAAACTAAATTTGGACATATCATGTCCTTGGAGTCACTCGTTTATACTGGGAGAGGATCAGGAAGAGATCTGCTTCCAAAGACAGCAGTGTCAGCAGATGCTGCTGTAATTAGGGTACCAGACTGACTTTCATCAGTAAGATGATCCATTCCTTGCTTCAAAATACCATTCCTGCAAGGCCTTGAGAAAGTCTCTTAACCACTTACACATGACACCTTCAAAAATGAGTCAGGTTATAGAAATTACATCAAAAACCCAGGTTAATCAGGATATACCTTGATTCAAATTAATCAAATCTCCCTAAAAGGGATTCCCATTTCTTAAATGTGTATATGTGTTTCTCAAAAAGGTGAAAATTTAAATAAATATTTTTAATTACTTCCTGCTTTAAATGTGTCGAGCAATTCTGAAACACTTAAAATGCTTTGGCATCTAGTCAAATCATATGAAAAATGAAAATTAATTTCTGTCATTTTCCTTTTTCTATTGTCAAAATGCAAGTTTTCTCTGGATTGTCATCTTCCGGGAATGGCCAGTTTTACTAATCACAGAAAGCTCATTTGGCTATTTACAATCCTCTTGTGCTCCATAAAAGGCAATTAAAACAAAACTTCACGTTAAGATGTCTTCATCTCATCAGATACATGGATGATTCAATTCTGCTTAATTACTTTGCTGTCCAACTGGAATAAATTTGGTTTAGGATAGCAGAAGAAAAAATGAAGGAAACAGACCAAAAAGGCTGAACGAAGGGAGTTGAGGTACCCAATGCTTTTATTTCAGAAATGCATATGTCTGTTAGGAAGCCTTTACATATCAAATCGTCATTAACTTTACATGTTTTTGACAGAAATTCACAGGAGGAGGCCTCAATTACAGGCACAGAAAACCAAGAAAACAAAACTACCCCACTCTGTTCCAGTGCATTAACTTATGGCGCCTTCATAAGGTGGCTTTCCATAACTATGGTGATTTCTATTGGAGGAGCTGAAGTCAGAGTCAAGAATTCAGAGACTAAAACTTATTTTGCAATCAAAAGCAATTTTTGCAAAAAAGATTTTTCAGTGAGTCTGCGCATCTATCTACCAAGGCAGAGAGGTGCTCCAAGGCATGTATATTCCTCCAGATTTGTGCCAGTGGAAGTGATGTGACATTCCAGAATTATTTTTTTTTAAATGCTTATAAAAAAGAAGAATGGTTCTCAACTATTGAAGGAAAATAAAAATCTAAAAGATATTTCTCATTTGCAACAAATCCCACATTCAATTATCGGATGCATTATCAGATGAGCATTTTTACTATTGCTTTGTACTCAGTTATTTGTAAAGTAGCAACCAAACACTGTGAATAAGTTTCACTTGAAAACATTCAGAAGCAACAACTTTTGATACACAGTTATTGCCAGTACAAAACACAGGGGGTTCTGCCTTACAATCACAGGGTAACAGATGAAGCTTTGAAGCTTTCTAAATTTTTACTGTTTAAAGCTGCATTTCATATCTATTTCATTTTTAATCATCTTGCTTTGTAGAAAGCTTTTCTTTTATTCCTGTCAATTTCCCCCATCCCCTTTTCTATTACATGCAATACAGTATGACTCTTTCTGCACAGATATGTGCCAGCAGACTTGTCTCCATGCTGCAATAGAATAATAAAAATAGTAATAGAAAAAGAATCTAAACTTGTCAGAATTTTTATAATTACTCTAGTGACAGCCATAAATCAAATTACATCAGAATCACCAAAACTTGTTTCTAAATCTCTAACCATTCAGTAATGGGACAACATCAATATCACATACAAGAGAAATTACTTGTCCCTAGAAGTTATAGCCTGAAGTCAGAAAGCAGGATTTCCCTTTAGAAGAGATCTATAATTTACATTGTACTTTCTGAAAATCTTCAGGAGTAAATGAGTGAATGAGCGATCTCAGGCAGAGAATAAGGAACTTCCAATTAACCCCTTGAAATCACCTTACCAACTTGTGGCAGAGGTAGGCACACAAAGAATTTTTTCTCTCACTATGATGCCTACCAGGTGGACTACAATAATCTGTTTTTTTAATTTCTTCCACACTTTGTATTTTCTTGTCATAGAAGATGTTACTGAGGCACAGAGTAACCACAAGACTAAATAAAGGACACTCACACGTCAAACAGAACCCTCAGGATTACTATGATTAACTGTTACTGCTCCACTCAGAACTGGTACATTTAGTTTTTAGTTCAGAAGCAGAGTGGCATGTGGGAAGAGTATAACAGGACTCTTTTTAATGGAGGGATTGATAGAAGGGAAAAGCCCTCTAAGTCACTCCTTCCCAAACCAAGTCTTCAGACTCTAGGTGCATGCTCTCTCCATAGGTAAGGGCCTACCTTGGACTTCCAAACCGCAATTAATTCCAGGCTTAATTTGGCCTTTGGGAACAAACACTGTGGCACTGCAGCAGCAGAGTGTGGGGTGAGACCCTTTTGCAGGCAACAGCAAGGCACTCAGCACTAAAAAACATCCAAAGAGGGATCACTTGTTTTGTAGTGTCTTCCCTAGGATGACGAACTACCCACAGCCACACAGGAAGGCCTGGCAGCCTCGGTCATCCCAGATCCGCAGGGCAGTGCCATCCTCATACCTGGCCACCCTGGCACCTCACTGCCCAGCCAAGAGACTGCTCGGAAAACTTTGTCTTTAGGCCTGATCACTTAGGGAGAAGAGAAGGAGAAGTGCATAAAGAGAGAGGTTGCAGCTAGGGTAAGGCGTGGACCCAAAAGCTAACAACCTCTCCCAGGTCACATAGCGCAAGGCTGTGTCTGTGCTGTTAGCAAATACTCACACTAGGGCTACTTGGAAAGAAAACTGGAGAAGCCACCTGACAGGGAGAGCAGAAGAAGCCACACAAGAAGCCTGAGTAAGGGACTGCTTTAACAATAGTCATTTGGTGCCTCTGTGACACAGGAAAGGCCAGCTGGCCATACAGAGGGGATATTGTCACAAAATACATTTAGGAAAGCACATTGATACACCATGTCTACAGTGGGAAAAACAGAACCAACAAGCTCTAGACAAAACGGAGCCAGCTGGAAATCACTCAGAGGAGATGTCTTAGAGACATAAACAAAGACATTTGCGTAGGAAAGAGAGATAAGCATGTGATCCTTATTGAAATAAAGGGTGCTTCCCTTCTGGCAAAATCCTCAACAGGTATAAGCTATTAAAGCAGCCATTGCCCAGAGACTTACTCATGTGCTAGAAAATGCCACCATTCAACAGAGAGCAGACTGGTCAGAACTGGAATGACTCCTTGACAGTGACAGTGACATTTCACCATCAGTTTACAGCAGCTGAAGTGTACCAGCTGCACAGGGCACTGCTGCAGAGAGGCTGCCCACCTCCCCTGACAACAAGGTGATCCTTACATTAGATGTCCTTTCTGAAAAAACGCTAGGGATGTTCTCCATCTCCTCCCCAAATGTTTATAAACAACATCACCTGTCAAACACAGTAGCAATCTATTTGGAAAACTAGTTTTATCTTGTTTTTGATTGATTTTGTTTGATGTGCATATCATCCCAAAATGCACTTGAATTTGCTTGTTTTAAACTACCAGACCAGCTCAGTCTGTCCAATGCATTAAAGCCATGGCCCCTTCTGCTTCAGTAACTGGGGAAGGCTTCTAAGTGCTTCTTTTGCCCAAAGTGCAGAAGGGATAGAAGAGAAGACAAAGACAGGCATAAGTCCAAAAAAAAAACACAAACGCAAAACAAAAACAAACACACACAAAATAAAACCAAACACCACACCCATGCCCAGTAATTCCCAGCAGAACCATCTTTATAATGGCATTTTCTTTTCTTGACATAGACATTTGTCTGCTAGAAACTTTAAGAAGGCTCTGAAATTTGTATTTCATATAAGCCACAACTACACCAATATAACACAGACCAGAACAGGAAACACATGACTTAATAACATGACACTAAAGCTAAGAGGAAATTTTTGAACTCTTCCATTCTTCACTGGAAAGCCTCCCCGTGTTCATATTTTCATGAAAAACGTTTCTCAAAAGATCAAGTACATAGACTTGCAAAGCAGGAAAGAGAGAGAGCCACCACACACAACCCAGGATAGGATTTAAGTGAAACTGGGAGTGCCCACCAGCAGCCCGCATCCCCCTGCACAGAGGTAGGGGAAAAGGAGACAGGAGAAAGTACATCCATCTACTCTTTTATTAAGACAAAATGGAGACTTCTCAATTTTTGTTTCCTAATTGGAACAAAACCACAATTTTCAAAGTGCTTTCTAAAAAAGAAGTATTTTGGTTTTCAACAAGCGCTAGCAATAACCCATTACATCAAGTGTCAGCTCCAAGCATTTGAAAGCTGTAGATCCCATAAGACATCCGCCTTCAAAAGGCAAACTGCTAACTCACTTCTGATCCACCACGGCTGACATTCATATCCTCTCTTAATGACAGCCCAACCCTTTTCTTTCTTCCCTCCACTTTCTTAAATAAGCTTAAATTAATTGCCCATTAGATATAATCAGTGTTGAGAATAATACTGCAGCATAGTTCAATTCCTTTCATAAATCAAATGAAAGATGCTTGTAATATTTTCTTAAAGTATTTATTTTATGCCTGTATTATCATTTTACTTCCACAATTGCCCTACCAATTAAGTTTCAAGTTTACATACACATTTTAACTAATCAAAAACTAATTTAAAAAAAAAAGTTCTCTTTGAACCAGAATAAATTGAAACCTTAGGTTTCCATTCTCAAAATACACAGGCAGAAAAAAATTAATTTTCCTTTAGAATAGTTTTAAACAGCCCACTAACTATTTACACACACTTTTTAAAGATTAAAAAGTTTAAAAATTAAAATTTTACCACTGTGAATTTATAGGAACCTTATTCTCTTTACAAGTGCTTCCCACAAAGAGGCACTGCCTCAAAACTCAGCAATGGGAAAATGTTAAAAACAAAAAAAAAAACCCACCAAAATTGCCAAACAGGAAAAAGCCAATTAACTTAAANAAAACTGGAAAAGACAGTTTTTAGCTTTTTACTTGTTACTAGATTTGATTAATGAAGAATTATATGAACAAGGAATCTGCCTGCCTTAACCAAAGCACAGCATCTAAAATTACTATTGGTCAATCCTCCTAAGCAGCCAGATTTCTAAGATACCTGGGCTCCTTAGAGCTGCCTTGACTCTCGGAAAAGTTGCTAGTTACTAAACACGTTTTCAAACATAACCAAGTATTTTAAGCCAACTTGTTTTGCAAAGCCCAAATATTGTTCCTTGAGGGGAAAAAAAAATTAAAAGCAGAGTTGACACAGAATGAGGCTTAAGCAATTTAGTCCCAAGGCTGCTGGCTTTGAACACTCCCACTGGGAAATCATGTTCAACATCAAAGTTGTGTGTGGATGAGTTTGCCCCATCCTTCCAACTTGTTTTCCTTTATTAAGTCCTTTTAGCTTTGTCAACCTGCTGTAATTGCTGTTCCATTAAATTGATAACATTGTGCCTAGTGCTCAACTTTCACTTTATTAAGCAGAGCAAAGCACTCTCCTGTAAATCTCCACCACACTTAACCTTTGTGATTCAACGATCTTTGTTCATTCTCCAGCAATTAAAGGATTGTCTTATTTTGGTATGCAGGTCTTCTAGAACCTTTCTAGTTTAAATTTCATAGAGAATGGGTTTAACTGAATGCATAGCATAGATTCTTGGAAAATAAATTATTCCTAATTCCCCTGGCACATGAACAATTGCTGTCCTTCTAAGGATATGTTAGGATTTATGAACCCTCTTTGTCTGAACTGCCATTTGCAAGAAAGGGTAATTATCAAGCCTTTCAAAGTAGCTATATTAATTCAAGCAAAGTAAATGCTAAACACTAAACAGTATTACTACAGTATTTTACTATATCAAAAAGATGGAAAACATTGCACATGTTAACAAAGTCTAACACTTAGCATTCTTTTAAAAATAAATGTTATTTTAAACACAGAAGAGCCTCTTAAAAGTAGTTATGTAGGAATAAAAAAGTACTGCTTCATTGGACAAATTGATATAAACATTGCAAGCACTATTTTTTCCTGTTTTTCCTTCTCCTCTCATTAAAATAATTTCACCACCATCTTATGATTCTTCAATTGTCTCTCTAGTGTGCACATAACACAGATCCTGTTATCTACCATGGCACAGTAACTGAAGAATCTTTCACAAGAGAAATTCATTTTCATTCCTCTGATAAATATTAGTTAACATATATTAAACCAGAACAAAACAAAACAACGCAACCAAAACACCAACCAGAACTTTTTGACAATGAATAGCCTTAGAGATTGACTATCTCTATGAAAATTTTATTTTGAAGAGGTATTTCCACGCTGGCCCAGTCCTTGCTGTGCTGATCAAGGGAACCATTAT
>VWZV01016217.1:218286-271776 GCA_013397155.1 Irena cyanogastra
AAAAACAAAAAAAAAGAAACAAAACCAAAACTATTCAAGGTGAAAAGTTTGTTTGGACACAATAATGTGGAAACCACTTCAAAAGGATGAGATAATATTGGATAATAATATTTCCTAGGGTGAAATTAAATAGCCATTATCCCTCTTCCTTCAAAATGAAACGTCACACATCTGAGTAGAAAAAACTAACAAGGAAGGCAAAAAGATATTTACAGTAGCTGTTAAGACTCTAAGTAAGAGCTGCAGTGTCTTTTAATACTTAGTGTTTATGGGTGGTTAAAATTTCTGTCTTTTAAGGGAAAATGCAAATAAACACCATATACAGCCTCCTGATCCATTTGTACTCTCAAAGAAAAACAAAGAACGCTTGCTTTGGAAATACATCTAAGAACTAACGTTTTCTGAAAAAAGTCCCTTGACAAGTAGAATGCCAACAAACAGTGTAGGTGAAACACTAGGTCAAGCCCAGCCTCTTCATATGCAACGTGCCCAGAGCAAGAAACCGCGAATGATTAATGTGTCTGCATTCAGACTCAAACTCACAGTTTCTACTAATACTATAATACTTCTGACCTAACTTCGTTTTATATGTCTGTACAGCATCATAACAGCCAAAAATGGTTAGATGCATTATCATATCTGCACCTGATTTCACATCCACCCTTACAGAATGGTGCAGATTCATGCATTCAAATCCAGCATGGATTATCACACACATCTCTCACTGTTGATAATTCTTAATGATGACTAAATTAATTCTGGCATTATACATAAATATTCTATTAATTCTGGCATCATTTGTACATTAAAAATACAGCTGGAAGTAAGCAAAAGAAAACAATTTGACCAGGATGGCAAAAAATTTGGATTTCCCATTTTCTAGGGGAAGAAAAAGTAACTGTTCCGATTTTCAGCTGTGGTATCTCAGAATTAAAAATTGTGTCTGTCCCAGCTGTCTGAAGGAATTAATCCACACACTGCAGTCCAAATTTATATTACTGTAGTCTAAATAGTATTTTTTTCTTTTTTTTTTTTTTCTCTATCCCTTCTCCCTAAGTTTCTGACAATCATTTGCCTTTAATCATTTGGGCCATTTTTTCCTAGGCATTATCTATTGCACTGACACAGCAATAATTGCCACAACAATTCTGAAACTACAGATCTGAACAGAGATCATGTAATAATTTACTTTAAATATAATAATAACAACAGTACTATTACTACTGAAAACAGCAATAACAAAAACAATTCAGCATACATGCCCATCAAGGAATAATCTTCTCAACTTTGAAGTCCCTACCTCACTGGAGCACACAGGAGCTGCAATATTTCACTCATGGGGTTGTTTATTGCCAAATCATAGCCCTGCAATGAGTGGGATTTAAGATTGAGACATCCAGTTAACGTCTTTAAAAAGCAAACTTTGGAATGCAGTCCTGCCTTTGAACACCTTTAAAGCAGACTCCATGTGTAACTCCTGTGATCCGAAAAGCACTGGCTTTCTCCAGGCAGGGGCAGGGCTCATCCCCAGGACACAGAGATCACCTGCAGGTGGGCACACTGGATAGGGAACAGGCATGCTGCCAGCCCTGGCAATACCAGGGCTTGTCAGCAACCAAAAACCAGCAGCCAAAAACCAGAACCCAAGCTAGAATTATAACTAAGAAGCTCTCTGAATAGGAAAATATCATTGCAAAGAAAAGTGGGAGCGGGGTTGTGGAGTTGTCAGACGATGTGACCATGTAGTGTGGTCATATGGTGGAAGGAACCAGAGAGGGGCTGCCTGCCAAGGCCCTGAACACCTCTGCTGTAACACTTGTGCTGACACCAGGAAGGAGGGATAAAAATCGGCTTTCTCTGAACATCTAGTGTCCATTCACCGTCACAGGAGACAAGACACACCTGCACAAACATGCCTGGAACTGCTCCTCCCACTTGTATACCCAGAAAACCTCTATTTCTTTTCCCCCTCCAACCTTTGCAAAGTGTGCAAAAAAAGGAAACAGTATGACTAGCAGAAATTAAGAAGACTGCCATCTGTAATCAGCCGTTAAAAACATCTAAATGTCCTATAGCCTTGCAGTCACTGCACCGTCCCAGGGAGGAAATACTTTTCAGGCAGAGGAAGGAACCAAGCCCAAGTTACAGAATTATTTTATAAAAAGATGACAATTACTTAATCTGCGGTAGTTTTTCTTAACACATCCTTCCTTTTCTGTTGCTTTTTTTGTAACCAAAAAGCCAGTTATTCACATTAGCTTAATAAAAGCTCTTCTAAAATATCAGTGGCTTCCTTAAAGAGACAAGGGCTTGGTTGGGGTTGGGAGAGAGGAAAAGGGTCAATTGCGTGGCACACACTAGGTCCAGCTTCTTCATGGCTTAATGTTAGGATAACCAATGCACATTTAAAATACAGTCCACATCTCTGTTGTTTTTTGTTTGGTTTTTTTTTTTCTGAACCTCTCTATCTAACATATTCCTCATACTTACATGAATGACCACAAAGCCCTTTTATTACAAAGAAATGAGAAGAGTTATTTAGTCACAAGTTACCTGTTCTTAGAGACTATAAGTTAAAATGACAGCAGCCAACTTAATTACTAATATCAATATTTTTCCTTCAAAATAAAAGGAAAATGAGGAAGGAAATGAACAGTTAAAAGTTTTGTTAATGAAAGGTTAAGGTTTCAAATACCTCATTTAGTGGTAAGAGAAATACATATCCAGAACATAAAGTTTACGACCAGAAAGCCATTTAACACTTTTCTTGAGTAATACTCTCATAATAACCACCTACAGTCATCCATTTAGATCATTCTTTTGATGTTGCAGGACCTTTGTCAGAGAAATGTATTTGTCACGTAGATTTCATTGTGGAGAAAATCCACATTTAATTTCTATCAGTCGTATAAATACACTCATTTGGTGTAGCAAATAGATAATTTGGGACCTAAAGGTAACAAAAATCTTTAGTTGCTTATATCACAGAAGAAAGTCCAATAGTTTTTTACTTTAGAGCTGCTGGAATTTCTGAATCACACAGGCAAATCTTATGGAATTTACAAGGGAAAAAAAATCCAATATCTTCAAAAAAATCCCAAATGCACACTTCAAACAGAAGACAGAATGGCATGAAAAGTCAAGGACTCTAGCCCATCTGAGTGAAGCAGTAAGTCAGGTGGGCTGAAAAAAAGCAGGGCTCAGAAGCTAAACACATGCAAGAATGAACCCCTCAACTAGATGCTGCCACCTGAGATAAAACAGAGGAGCTATTAAAAGCGTGTCCTCTGCACAGGTGTCACTTCCTTCCTGTGTATTTTAACTGGAAAGACAAGTGATGCAATTTACTCTGTCACACTGTTTATAATGCTTCCTCTTTTAGTAATCTGCTCATATGTGGGAGTGAAAATCGGCGTCTCTTACACAGTGGATCTGGAAAATGCCATCTAGCCCTCAGCTCTTTATTTTCTCTCTTTGTAAATTACAAGGAACTTGCCTCTGTTATATGAATGTTACCAAGACTTTGATGTCTTCAGCATTAGCAACTGCAGATGGCTTCAGCATTTTCTGGTACCTATAATCATACTTTACATCATTAGAAAATAGTAACTACAGTGTAACGGTATGAAAGCACCAGGATTAGTCACCAACAAATAAAAAAGATTGATCTGCTTTCTTTGTGAGTTCAGATAACACAAGCCATGCTTAACTGGTTCATTACATGGAAGAGCATAATAAAACTAAATGAATTGCCAATACAGACTAATCATTTCACATTTACCCAAGATGATGGCATCCAAACAAGACTACTGCATTCCAAAGCAGATTCCTTAATTAATGTTAAGTTCTTTATGCCATGTTATAAGAAGGTATCTTTATTTTATACTTTTTATACTTAAGTCCAGAATAAGATTAGCAATGTGAAACAGTTCAGTCATTACCAGGCCATATAAGGACCAAAATGAGCTACCAAGTTTAATATTATAGTTTAAATATCCAGCCCAAAAATAGGAAAGCAGAGGAACCAAGAAATGGTCAATGAATAATTTTTTTTCATAGTTCTGAGGATTTATATGCTAGCAAAAAAAAGGATGATTTGTGACTGTATTTCTCCTCACAAAGAGTTTAGCCTAATGTTTCTTTTTCACTTTAAATGTTCTCAAGAAATACATTAAGACAAGTTTAATGTGATAAGATGAATGGTGGTGATCTGCTGAGCAAGCTTTTATGTACTTCAGCCTTGACCTGCAGTATCTCTGACACAAACCAACTGAAGCAGAAAAGGGCACTTATTCTAAATTATGCTTTATTATGGGACAGAAATTCAAGAAAAAAAATACTAAATCTGCTAAAATTACTTTAATTCTGCCTTGCAATGGACTTTAAAGCAGATTTTAAAGACAGGAGATTCGGTACCTGAATATACTCTGTCAGCAAAACTTCCAAATGGCAATAAAAGGGGAAAAAACCAAAAGTTATTAGCATTCCAAATACAAATAACAACTGTATAGTTCATACTATCAAGAGTATATGATTTAGAACATCGTGTGAATTGAGGACAAGCACCTAGAAAGGGAAAAGAATTTTATAAAAGCAATTTAATTTCATTCATTGATTAATCACAGTACCTTGAAACAAAATCTACTGAAAAGAATCTAGCCAAAATCCATACTGAAATGGGAGAGCATGGAATGGCACAAAGGAATGGCATGAATTAGTGATATAGGAAAGAACTATATTCAAACCTGAAGAAGGAAAATGAAGAAATGCATGGACAGATTCATTGATACTCAGACATCAAAAACCCTGGAAAGACACATAAAGGCCAGCACATGGAATTGAATATTTTAAGCTCAAGAAACATTCTGAAGTGCTTCACAGAAACAGCACATGAAAAGTTACATTACACAGCAGGCTTATTTCTCAGCACACACTTTTAAAAAGGCATGTGACTCTCTGGTTATATGTATAAAAACACGCTTCTTTTTATCAGAAATGTCATGCAAGAATCTCTGATGCATAAAAAATAGATTTTTCCATTCTTCCTCAAAATTTACATTTAACTTCAACTAGTTAAGGAGGAAACAGATAACAATAAGTTGGTGGACTTATGAGTTAATGAAATATACTGGGAAAAATATCTGTTATGACTTGTTCCTAAAAACCTGTGAAAAGCTATAAAAAGAATACATTAAAATGATAAAATAGTTATTACCATTTTGCCTCCATGCACATGTGAAAGAGAATTGTTCTGTCTAATTTCAAGAATAAAACTAGTTCTACTGAAAAGGATCGAATTTAATCAAATAGTTTATTTATAATTGAAAAAAATCATTCCAGTGATGGGCTACCTCTTCAGGAAGTATCTACATATTGTAAATACATAGTGAAAAACATCTGACTGTCAAGACTGTCATGACTCAGGATTCTATATGATGCAGAAGAAATGTAAAACAACTCTAACAATACATTAGCACTTTAACAAGCAGTAATAGACAAATGGCATAAGTTACCAATATGCAGTTCAAAGCTATGCAATATTTATTTAATATGTATTTGCTAGTATGATAATATGTAAATAGAATGCTGAGCAGCAGCTACAGTACTTTCCACTAGCAAATTCAAATTGCTACTTAAAAAAAAAGTATGAGAGATGGCTAAGAAGTGCTCTATCCCTTGAACTGCCACTTGGAATTCAGCAACACTTCCACAAGACTGAAGGAAAGCTATGGTAGGAATATTTAGCAAGACTAATTAGCAAACAAAAAAACCTACAGGTATTTTGAATTGGTTAGACAAAAGAAACAGTGTTAATTAATCAAAATCCAGTTCCAGTAATGGAACTTAACATAAGTAGTGCTTACTCAATACAAGTTTTTGGAACATTAATTTTGTAAAATTTATCCTTAGAAGATTGTAGACTTGGTTAAGTTTATTACCATCAAATGCGTTTTTATTACGATCTGGGACAACACAGTATCTCAGTTAAGAAACTAATACAATATAAAAAAAAGTACAACTTTCACTGAATTGCTTAAAAAAATTGAATTCAAAAAATCCTCTGCAATTAGTCCTAGTAGGATTCATTTCTTTGTTCTTTCTTTTCCAACTTTCTCAGTCAATTTAAGACATTATCAGACAGGGTTTTACTATTTGCTTAAACTAAAAGAGGAAAAAAATTAGATGCTATAAAATGATAATTCTTGATGACATAGTTTTTGATTTCAAAAGTATTCATCTCTTGAAATTGGTTTTAAGCACCTATCTTTGATCTAAATTAATTACTCTTTTTATTTTTATGATGGTCTCCATAATTTGCATCTAAGTTGCAGATTCAGTCAGGATTTTTGACCTCCCAATAACATTGTTATAATAAACTCATTAAAGACTAGAAGTGGACCAGTGGTTACTCTAATGCTTTAGATTAATCGCCTTTTGTTCTCATATTAAAGGAAGTGAATGTTTCCTTTTCTAAATACAAATATTGTGGCTATGCAATACTGGCCAACTTACCGTGGCAGCCTTAATGGAATCTAATATAAAACTCAGGCATTTCTTCTCTCTTAAGAACTTCTAACCAAACCTTGCTGAAAGAGAAAACTGAAAATACTAATATTTTCAAATGACTCATTGGATTCTGAATGATAATATTGTATAGGCTGCATGTTACAAGTGAAGGAAAAACATACTTTACACCAGAATACACTTGTGTCACCTCAAAACACTAACAAGCTAATATAAAAGCTTCTAAAAATTTCTGGGAAACTAAGGAGAAACTCAAAACTTCTATATAATTGGAAGTAATGCCACTTGTAGTATATTTAACTGTAATTACAATTTATACATCTCTTAGGTCAAGGAAACATGGACACTAAGAATATTTCACTCTCCCAGCTTAAGAAGCATTTCTTCAATACTTTATACAATATTTAACTCAGTCTGATGTAATTTTCCAGTAATTCCAGAAGGCCTGGCATGCACAAAATACAGGTCAGTGTTGAATACCTTGCTCATTTATTGTAACTTAACCTTATTATGCCAGAGATACTTATAAAAGAGAGTCTAAAATTAGTTGTCCTTATCTCTAAAGAAATTTAAAAATTACTTTGCAACTTCCAAATCTGAGCTGCTGAGATATAGCTATTGTTAATTCAGTAGGTTTATTACTTATGCCTTCTTTAAAAGAGCTGTTAACAAAGATTCTCATTTTTTTCTGGACTGGGAGAAAATAAATGTTGTTTAAAAAAAATGGGCTGATCACAATTGACAAAGTGCAGAGCTCCTGAAAGTAAGACATCTGGTTTCTGAGACTGACCCACTCACTGAGATTAAAAATAAAGAGAAGATTATGAAAAATCTAGTCCCTGATTCAATAAAGTATTCAACTTTGTCTAGCTTCACATATTTAAGTTATCCTACTAAAGCTAATTAAATTAGTTACTTTAAAAATTATCTCTATGCTCATTGACAGTTCTGGAGGAGACAGTGAAAGGAACTTCAGGGAGAAAAAGTAAGGCAAAGTACTTCAGGGGTCAGGCTGCACCTGGCATTGTGCAGAAACTCCACAAGCCCCCTGCTCCAGAAAAGGCAAGGATTTGGCTTCACTGTTCTCAGATAAGCAGTGAACCCCAGCCATGCAAGGATCACTTCCAGTATCACCTCACACATGTTCCAAGCAGCCTTGCTGAGGGATAAACAGCAGCAGAGGTTTGAAAGGGAACATCTGGGAAAAGGAGATGTTAAGCAACTCCATGAATCCTTCCCTTGGCAAGACCAACGAGTTTCAGACACTAATTTTCTGTATTTTTCAGGATACATGAAAACCAAGATTTACTAACAATGGATACTTTCAGCACAGTTTCTTCTCCTTAGTGACAATACAACATGACTGTGAACAACTCAAAGAAGAATTAAGGCATTACCAATTGCTAAGGCAAAATTAAATGCACTGAAGAAATCTGTTAAAAGTAGCTTACTAGGAAAATTTTAAAAATTTAAAAAAAAAGGTAATCGGCCAGGCTTTCACTGTAAAATTACTAATGGTTGCAGAATAGATCATTACTATTCCTGTTTAAAATGTGGTAACATTCTATAGGTTGAAAAAAAACATTACAACAGAAATAACACCCCTCAGTAACATTTAAATAATCTGAATTCTTTCACTGAAATAATAATTATTCCTGATTACTTTTTTTTTCATTTCCATTTGTTAAACTAACTGAAAATTAAGTTCAAAAGCAGCTGCAATTGAAAATTAATTTAAAGATCAAGCTACATTCTCTTTTGGAAAATGCAGTTCCAAGAAGTTGAATTCAATCTCAAGAAACCATCATCAAATGTTGTTGAACTATATGAAACTTTTGTGGTCAGAGGAGGATGTGTCTCAAAGTAGGCAAGTCTGACACTAATTTTCACTTTTTCATCTATACCTTTCAGCAAAGTTGAACTGGAACATTTAGCCATAAACTATTTCAGTGGAAATAATTAAACAGCTCTCAAAAGAGCATGAAGGCAGGAAAATCAACAACAAAAGCAAAAAAAAAACAAAACTTCTTAAGGAAAACAAGGAGTTGTCTTGAACTATTTTTGACCACTGAAATGAAATTATCTGAAATGACTCATCAAACTCATGTCAAGCAAGGCTATCACTTTCAATTCCCTTAATCTACAAAGAGAAACTTCAGTAATTCAAACGTTGCTATTTTCCTGATTTTGTTCATTTTAATATCATTTGCAGCTAACAGATAATATAAGTATAGGAAATCTCTCCTCATTGGATATGCAGTTTGTTCAGCTGTTGCCAACTGTCTTCTATTGCTACAAAGTAAAATTATAATAGGTATTGAATCAACATAAATTAATTATCTCCCAGATTCCAGCCCCAGAACGCGCCGTTTTAAAAAACTGTTAGTTTTATAAAGTTATTTTAAAATAAGATTGGAAAAAAAACATCTTTTTGCCAATCAAACTTGCTTACTTGGGAACTTATAAGTCTAGGAGTCCCTCAGTACCTAGCTCCTACGTAGCCTAAGTAGTAGTCCAAAGTTAATTGGTGAAATTTCTGATTTTCTTCAGTTTAACACCTGTGCTCCCTTTCTTCCCCAAATAGGCATGCACATCTGCCTGTTTCTAAACTTCTTATAGCAAAATAAATAATGCATTTTTTCTCCTTACACACTTCATCTTAAAAAAAAAAAATCGACTTTTCCTAAGGTTTATTATTAATAAAGAGAAAAAAATCACTAAAAGAAAAGCACCAAACATAAGTAAGCAGCAACTACACTGTGCTACCCTGCTTGTTGATAGCTATTAAAAGGATACAAACATTTTCCACCAGTCTAAATAAATGAAGGAAGAGATTCATTGAAAGGAGGTAAAAAAAGTCATAAGTACATTTATCCATTGGAAGGAAGAAATATAAGTGAGGATTTAGCTTTTCCTTTTCACAATTGATATTAAATGTAATAAAAAATTTCGAAGTGACAGAACTTGCCACTCCAATCTTCAGTATGTGCTATCTCATTTAGTAGTAAAAGACTGAGTCAATAAACTTACTTGCACTGTCTACCCCAATCAAATATTAACCAACCCTCTTCAACCTATATACTATGATGGATATATACTGCAAAGGATTTAGTTGAATAAAATGGGAGGAGGAGACGTTGCAAATAAAAGAAATTTGGAAGATTATCATCCTGACTCACACCTTGCTCGGCTGTTTTTCAAGAGAATAAATTGAAATCTTCTATTTCCTTGACTATATTAAGGAAAACGAATTTACATTTTTCTCTGTTGAAAACTTGTTTACAATTGCAGCTTTAATCTCATCTAAACATCGTGGAAAGAAGTGTATTCAGGAATGCAGTCACTACAGCTTTTCCTCTTCAAATTATGTATCGAAATTCCCAGTGACTGTGTGCTGGGAGATCTGCACGTCCTGCTACTCCCCGGTAATATGCAAGTCAAAAGTAATCAGGTTAATACTGAAATGAACCTGCTGCTTTCACATTTTTCCACCTTCATGCACAAAGAGCTTCCTTTTTTATTTCAATGATTATTTTGTCTAAACAAGCACAACGATGTTTAAAAAAAAAAATCACTCACACATGCTTTTCAGATTCAAAGGAGAGGTTCTTTTGCCGTAATCCCCGATATCAAAAGCAACTCCTCAGGGTTTATATAAAAGCCAAAAGTTTCTTGTGCTTCATGCTATCATGCTAATAATATTTTTTTTTTCATTTTTTTTAAATGGATTTGGTTTGGGATTTTTATTTTTTTTTTTAAATGTATGTTTCGTATTTTAATCTGACAGAATAATAAACTTAGGTACATGATGTTTATATTGTCAACGAGTATTTGTGAGTAGAAGAATAGAGAACTACACATTTTCAGAGAATAAGAAATAAGTCAGAAGAGGCTTCCAGGGATTGTCTAATCCAACACAGCTGCTCAAGAAAGGTCACCTTAGGTAGATGGTCCAAGTTCATGTCCAGTTAAAGTCTCAAATACCTCTAAGAACGAATCTCCACAGCTTCTCTGGGCAACCTATTCCAGTGTTTGTTCACCCTCACAGTATAAAGGTGTTTCTTGAACTCCTTTGGTTTAGCTTGTGCTCCTTGTCTCTTGGTCGGTCACAGGGTACCATGGAAAAGTCTGTCTTCCTCCTCTTCAGTCCCTCCCTTCAGCTATTCCTTTACATTGATGACCTCCCCTGAGCCTTTTCCTCTCCAGGCTGAAGTCCTAGCTTTCTCAGCCTCTCCTCACAAAGAAGATGCTCCAGGTCCCTACTCATATCTGAGGCCCTGTGCTGGATTTGCTTCACCATGTCCCCATCTCGTACTGGGAAGCCCATAGCTGAGTGCAGCACTGCTGACGTGCCCTCACCAAATGATGTGCAGAAGGGAGAGGAAGGATCACCTCCCTGAACTGCAGGCAACACTTCTCCCAAAGCAGCTCAGTCCCTATGTTCATTTCAGTTCAAACTGCAGCTGAAGGTCTCTTGGTTCCTTGAGGCAAACATGAGGCCACTTTGTCTCTATGAAGAACCATGCAGGTCTTTGTGCTTGACCTACTCAAATATCTTTTGGCTAATCATTCCCTCCTGCACTTGAATTAGACATGGTCCAATTATACCCTTTGGAAAATTACACGCCAGTGTAAAAATGTCTAATACTCCAGGATAATTGGAACTGTCTCCTGTGTATAAACTGTATGTAAATGGAGGAAGGGAGGAGTTATGAGAAAATGCGACTCTCTAGTGCCTAGTGGCAAGATTAGTCTCTTGAGAAATGAGACATCTGGTTCCAATCCCTGCTCCCCTGAGTGTTTAATTTTGTATACAGAGCAGCACAACATCTAGTCTGGTTATCAGACCACTTTCTTCAGAGAGGGAAGGTGCACATTCAAGTGTGCTTAGGCAAAAATAGTGAATTTAATCTGAGTTTACCATATGTAACATGACCACCCTCACTACCAGGCTAATATTTTACTGCACTATCAAAAGAAGAACCAAGCCACTTTGTTCTTTCCCTGTTTCACCACTTTTATAATATAAATTATTTATAAAATTTATAAATAAATAAATGAAATAAATAAAATACACACACCAAAAAAAACCTTCCAAAAAAACACATACAAAAAAACCATAAAATACCTAATTCTAATTGTTCTGTTCATATTTGACACCTTCTTTTCAGCAGCAATTCTGAAATTTGACTTCTTCCACACTGGGAGGGTTTGGTTCATTACGAAAAGGATTGTCATGATACAGCTTTAGTATTCACCTATTCATTATGTTGACTCACCAGTAGACTTCTTAGAAAGGACGAAGAGAAGGGACCCTGCTCTCCACCAGCCCATGTGACTGATACACACCTTACCCTGCAGCCCCTCTTCATCCCACCTGCAGCTTTGGATTAAAGCTGATAGAGGCTGTTGGTGTCGCAGGGTCAGACTAGCACCCAGATACCAAAGCCTGTCTGATAGCTTGACCTGTTTACACAGATCACAGCAGTGAAGAGGAGCTTTCTTCCAAGCAACCTGCAATTTCCTTTAATGTGAATTAAAAAAAAAAAAGTCTAGAGTATACGTTATCCTATGAGATCAAATATGTAGGGTAAATGCTTGAGCATAATATAAAATGAAGTATGAGATATAAAAATAATACACCAGTGCCCTTGATATCATTATTAAAAAAAAAAAAAGGCAAGATGAACTGATGAGATATGTCAAAAGAAACAATTTTGAAAGGACTGGTATATAAAACACAGCATCATCTTTCAGAATTACCTGATTATGTATTTTATGGAGAAAAATTTCTTTCAGCCAAGTCTGATTCCTTCAGCTTCAAAAATTAGCACAATGAAGACCCACTTCCCTTTGGCCAATAAAAAATGAGCATTTAGAGAAATCTCTTTCCAAAGAAACAGTCAATCACAGCCTAAAAATTTAGAAGTGGCCTAAGAAATTCTGGCAGCCAAATTCCATTAAAATTTATGGTCATTTGCCACTTAAGTCTGATGAATCCCATCCGTAACTGCAGGAATAGCAGCAGCCCCACGGCCTCAAGGGCACTGAGAAGCAGAGCAGCCACCCACAGCTCCTCAGCACTTTGTGCATGATTGCACCCACATGCAAAATCTTCCTGAAAACTGTTTCACATGATCAGTTGAGGAGAAATGGGAAAGGTGACTTTTTACAAACAATAAGAAATAAAAATATCTAGGTGAACTGTCTGGCCTAATGTTGGCAGGGGTGATTCAAAAAGCCTCTAGATAAGAAGAAAGTTTCTTAGGAAACCAGACATTTATTGAAAGATCAAACCTGTATTTTGAATAAGAGAATCCTCTAAAGAATTTTAATTATGTCCAACTCTAATGTACACCTATTTCTAACTCTAAATATTTTGTTGTA
The DNA here is from genome assembly GCA_013397155.1 of Irena cyanogastra. Lineage (NCBI taxonomy): Eukaryota > Metazoa > Chordata > Aves > Passeriformes > Irenidae > Irena > Irena cyanogastra. Next base: position 231,199 of record VWZV01016217.1, read on the forward strand.
CATATCATAATGCAAACATCAACATGTGAGGTATCAATTAAATTAAATACTTCCATATTCTTGTGCAACAGCAAAAGGCAATGCTACAAAACTTGGCTATTTCTTAACGATAAGGTCTTTAAAGTAATTGTGATTTAGATATGAAAGAAACTATAGCAATGGCAAAAAATGTGGTCTCTGTGCCCACGCATCTTAGAGATTCTAACAGCCTCCCAGTGACTCTTCCTTGCTCCCTACATGAGATTAGCCTCGGTTTTCCTGCTTTTCTTTTCTAACACTACCAGGCCTTTCTTACCTGAGGGTTTCCATAATAAGTTAGTATACAGGGAGAAGGTGAAAAGCTCTAACATTAGTTAGAGCCCTGGGAAAAATGAATTTGAAATTAATCTTGAATGTTATGGAACAGGACTACAGAACAGACAATAACATTTTAAACCATGTATGAACATGATAAAATACAAAGACAAGCTGAGGCTTGTCTCTATCAGACATGTGCCTGGAAAACTTCTGCAGATAGATCAGAGTAGCAGAAATGGGCAAAATGATGGAAGAATTTACTTGGACAAAAATGCAGCACACATGCAAAGAAATATGCCCAATTCATATAAATGGACATATATTCCAAAGTCTCACAGTGCAAGAAAAAACATTTAATGTGAGTACATGTGTTTAACACTGATAACAAAGAGACTAAATGAAGTAATGAAAAGTTATGAGTTTTTTTCTTTTAATTTTTCTGAAAAGACAAAATCATAAGCTAAGCAGCAAAAGAACAGAAACTTTATACATGTATATGTCAAAGTACATAAAGGGGATGCTCGCCTAAGTGGGAGATTCACATTCAGAAACACTGACAGCAAACGTGACCTTCTGAACTGTGTTTTAAGAAAAAGCAGGGTGACATTGCCTTACGCTATAACGAAAAATGTCAAGCTCCTACAACGTCCACCTTGAGATTATAGATGTCCATCTTATTTAACAGACCTATAGACACCCATATTTAGGTGTGTTAAATAAGATGAACATTCAAGAGCCATTTCTGTTTCTCAGTCACATGTACCTCAATTAGGCAAGCGAGACACTTTGCAGGGCTTTAGGAGACAACCCAGACCACAGGCAGCTCTGTGCCTTGCTGGGAGTCCATGGTCAGACTTAAGACAGACAGGTTCAATAACAGAAAGCCAATTTGTCTTTCAAAGCATTCTACTCTTCCATGTTTGTCAGATTCACAACCTCTTGTAAGCATTGTCTGATAAATGCATAAAGCATTCTGCTTTCAAGTTTGGTTTTCTACTGACAGAGAAAGCACAGAGAGGTCTGGTAGTAACAATTTATATTCGATTTACAGCTTGCAGTGCTACAGACACATTACACAAATCATTTCAGCTCACCTTTGCCAGAAATCACAAAATAATACTATTTTCTAATGAAACTTCAAATCAGCAGCAGTTGCTGTCAGATACTTTGTAATTTCTCAGCTAAGCCATTCTGTCCAGCTCAGATGCTAAAATGTAGGTTTTTTTTCTCAATTACACATCACTGCTTACTCCTTATTTACTGACTGGTACTGACTGGTTCTTTGTTTTGGTGGGTTGTTTTACCATTTTTAATTACGTAAGAGCCTTTATAAAAACTAGAAAATATTTTATTTAAAAACATGTCACAGTACTACCACTTTGCTACAGAAATCAAGAAAAAAAATCATACTTCTCAAATGCTTTCAGATAAAGGAAAGAAACTATTAGAGCACATTTTAGAAATTTCTAAATTTTCTTGTAAACTTGTTCATTTTTATTTCTCAATTGCAAATTCTTTGCAAATTTTTGTTCCATTGAAACATAATGGGATGCTCATTCTGGAAAAAAACCTCCACGGGATCAGAATTTGAGTGTTAATTAGACTACAGAGTTAAGGAAAATAGTTTAAAGGACTGCAAGTTTATTGCCCCATTTAAGGAAAAGAACAAGAGAAAAAATTTAAAATAAGAAAACGAAAAAATGTAAGCAAATGGTTAACAAGATAAAGGCTGACAATTTCACAGTGATCTGCTCAAGGCCATGAGTAGTAGCTCCCACTGCTCAATTGTTTAAGCTATAGTAATAGCTAGAGTTTTTTTCTAAATACCAATACTTAGTTTCATTGTGAACTAGTCCCACCACCTGCTGTGTCCAACAAGCCTTAAACCAAACCTCAGCACTGGAGGAAATTCTTTGGAAACAGACTGAACAGCTAGAGCTCACAAGACATTGGAACCAACACCACATATGCACAAAATGAAGCAGTAACAAAAAAACTTGTCCAGCCAGGAAGAACACAAAAACCTAAATGTGGATCACAGCACATTCAACCGAGCATAGCAGAGATGAGGTTCCTCTTGTGCTCCTAAGTGTTCTGAAAATAAATGTATGAATGCTTCATGCCATCAGGGAAGCCAGGTATGTACCTCTGTCTGCAAATGAGAGAGCTTCTGTGAATAAAAGGGCTGCATTACTTACATGTATCTTTAAAACTTTTTCAGATAAATTACTGAAATCCTCTAAATGTTTTGGCTAGAGAGTTTGTAACTTCAAATTATGTTGAACCTGGTGGCTCATATTGCTTGATGGCATGTGCCCTCATGGAGGACACTTTGCCATATGGTGTCCTGGACAGGGGGTCAGATGTTTGCAAGAGGAGCATCCTTCTTCCAAGAGCCAGGCTGAAAGCTCCTAATGAATGAAACCTGCATCAAGCTGAGCAATCAAAAGTGATGAAGTTTACAAACAGAATAGGCTACCCTGGGTTTTGTCAAACAGCTTTTAGTGGAAAAGCATAAGAAGAGATATTTCAAATTAATTCTACCATCTCTATCTTTATATGAAATGAAATCATACTTGATACTTCTTTTTAAAGGAATAGTGTTAACAGAAGGAGGTACAAACCTGATTCATGTCAGAAGTATGCACCTTAACAAAGATATTGTATAAAAAGGCTGGACTATGACATTGTGCACCCTTTGTATCTGGAGTGCAGACAACATCTGCTCCTTTATGTAAACAGAAATACTTCTTCCCTGCCCTCACCTCCTGATTTACCAGCCCTACAAATTATCCTGAGACTTGAAGCTCAGGCTCAGTGTTTCCTTCAAAGCTTATCTATCACCACCAATATTACAGGCCAATAAGTAAGTTTGCATAGCATAAAAAAAAAAAATAATCAAACAATCAAAGCTTTATGTGTGATTGTACCAGATCTTTTAATCTATTTAATTTGGTGGCAGCTCATCCGTTATTGCAGGGCAGGAATATATTTTAAAGGGTTATTAAATACTGTTTGCAAGAACAATGAACTCTAAACACAATATTTAATATTTGCCCATCCTTTAAGTATAGGAACAAGAAGGTAAGACTGACTTTCATCTGATGGTAGATTTGATGGTGCCCAACAGAAAATTTCATGTAAGCACTTCGGGCAAATAGGTTTAAAAGTATTAACATTTTTCAGTTTGTAGGGAGAAAGTAAATCATACTGTCATGAGATCCCTTAATTTATCTGTATAGCAGAATTGTAAATGCAGCAGAAAACAGCTTACTGAAATAAAAGCTTTGCATGCAGCGCTAACAGTGCAAGTTTATTTAATATAACATATTACACAAAGTCCTCATTGCTACCTTTCAGTTTATACTTCTATGGTAACAAACTTAAAATAAACAGAACCCTTGTGTTAAAATCTACTGCAAAGTATCAACATTGATTCTTTTCAAACCTCAGAGACCATTTAGCTCTTCACTTTTTAGTTTTAGGTACTAGAATTAGCTCAGTTATTAAAAGTAATAGTTTACCTATACTAATAGTCTAATTATTTAAAGAAATAGCGCTCCAAAGTTCTAGTTTAATTCTCACTCTTGAGCACTGAGTAGCTGTAAACTTAGTTAAATTTTACCAACTTTATAGGATGTGGTAACAGAAAAATAGTTTTATTTATATCCAAACTGAGAAAACAATAATGCTCAATGTATTTTCAGGTATTCTACAGTTAAGCTTGATTCTGACACTGTTGTATTCTACATGTTAGAAAAAGAATGCTTGAAAACCTTACCTTATGTTGGTAAACATTCAGACACTTACAGCACTGAATAGCATTAGGTCCCTTATTTAAAGCCCATGTAGAGCATCAGCACTAGAAGTACCAAGGTACCCAGGCATTTGAACTCAAAAAATTGTGAATGTTTATAATTTTCTGCTTTATGTCATCATTTCTAAAACTGGAACAATGGAAGAGTCACTGAAGAAACCTACCAGCCTATAGTAGTTCAATTTGTGATAACTTAAAAAAAAAAAAAAAAAAAAAAAGAAAATAAAACTAGCTAAATTCTCAGATTCTCAGATAAGAACTGCAAGAGAATTGATAGTGCAACCTGATGTTAAATGGGGTCTAAGAATTCAGGATATTGGAGCAGCTGGTACAATAACAACTGCATAATTATTATAATCAGAGACTCCCTTGGCACCCTGAAATCCTGAATTTTGGCATCTAGGCCTCTAAAATTAGCATTGCATTCTTGTGCATAGGTTCTTGATACACAACTGAAGGAAAAAGTATTTCTTCCCTCAAAACAAGAGGTATATTATCACAACTCTCTGGAAACACTCTACAGTACAGATCAAACTGATAAAACAGAGAATGAGGGAAAAAAAATCCACAGAGGAGAAGGCATAAGGATACACTGTTGCTTGTTCCTCACCTCACAGAGCAGGATTGTGTACCTGCACAGGCTCTGCAACCATTAGGTTAGGAATTTTTTTAAGTAACACTGCTTTAAGTATGCAAAAGAAAAAAAAAACAGGAAAAAGAAAAATAGAGGAAAAAGAGAGGGAGCAAGAAAAAGCACATGGCCAATGGGATTATAATGTGAGAAGGGAAAAAAAAGCTATCCAGCTGTTTTCCATTCAAGTAATTCAAGTACATAGGACTCTTCTTGGGATTTATTATTCAAACCCACGAGACTCTTAAACGAAAGAGCTGCAGAGTGCATTTTGGGTTGGCTCTGCTGCCTGTAAAAGGGAAGTCAAGCCCCATAACCTGTGCTGTGACATGGAGGGAGAGCTGCCAGACATACAATGACTTAAAAACACAGAGCAATGGCAGGGGTGAATACTATAGAGTAAAAAGATATTTCAAAACTATTGAGTTTTTTTCTTTCCTACTTCTTCTGGAAGCACTTGCAGCTCAGAGGATTTTCTCCTGCACTGCTGGGCTTTCTCCTGCCCTCCTCAGAGAAAAGTCCACCAGGGCCTTGTGGTCCCCACAAATTGGTCAGAGACTGAGGAAACCAACTTTCTCAGATTCTGCTTGTGAGACTCTGAACTTCTAGTCTAAATACGATAACTTCTAGTCTAAACAACCTGCAGGTGCTGTTTTCTCCCTTTTTCTATCTCTTTGTGCTAAGATGTTAAGCTAACCAGCCAACCAGGCATAATGTATTGTTTAGTTTACCAATCCGGTCCAGTTGGATCGGAGTAGAGTATAAAAGTAGAGAACTTTTGTAATAAAGTAGATTTTCTGCAAAACCAGCTTTGGGGGTCAGTGTCTTTTGTTATTATAATGGCAACAGGGCCAGGCCCTGTTCAAAGCACCAAGACCTCAGGAAAGAAGCAAAGAGCATTGTTTTGTGGCTTCAAGCCACCCCAGCAGGAGAGGCAGCTTACGCACAGCCTGGGGGCTGGGAAGGCTGGGCTGCAACTGGAGGTGTCCAGAGGCTGCCCCACCATCTGCTGCTGGGTGCCATGGGCAGGAGAGGAACCACTAACCACCTGCCATGCCCTGCCTGCTTAGTAAACACACCTTGGGTGAGATCACTGATGAACAAAGCCCTGTTCTGCGCATACAGGCACACCGCCCAGCCAACTCCCAACAGAGGGGATGGGTCAGCCTTTACACACAGGCTCAGCCACAAGGGAGCTTTTTTCAGGAGCCAGAGTGACTGCTACAGTCCAACAGACCCTGGAGTGAATAAAATGCCCAAACCCTTCAACTTCCGGTACTATTTCCCAATTTCTAGCTCTCAAGACCAAGAACAGCTAACACAGTGCCAGGCAGAGGCTCGTGTGTTGGTGTTTCCCTGTCTCTCACCCTTGCCCGTTGGCCAAGCTTTTCCAAGGCAGGTTGGATGCACTCTACTCCAGATGTGCCTGAAGGCACTTCCAGGAGATTATGACACCACTGATAGTAGCCTGGGGTGGGTGGGGAGAAAGTATGTGGTCCAAACAGGGCAGAGTTAACTCCAGCACTCTTTGGTTATAGGAGACACGGTCAACTAATCAAAGCCACGGCAATATTTGGCTAGTAAAGATCATGTTTGCAATAGAGGTGGGCAAAAGGAGAAAGGGAACATCTGCCTCCCGGGTTTCACCTTGCCCCAGACTCTCCCTGCTGCCCAGACATCCTGCAGCAGTTTGCAAGCAGGGCTGAGCCCAAGGACTGGACAGATGACAGTCTGCAAGCAAGATCAGTGCCCCAGCCTGCTTCTGCTGGGGGCTTTCAGAAATCAAATCTTCCTCCTCCAACATTTACATCTTTTCCCGATCCAGGTTTTAACTGAACAGCAGCATACCTCCCAAATATTATTTCACAAGTAGCACAGCAGAGTCAATTATCTTGTTTATATTTTATTCTCAAAAAAAGATATCCACCTTGAAAGCAGCATGTAACTTTTTTTGTAGGAGGAACTTACAGTTTGTGCATGTCTGGCATGCAGCCCATTCTTTAAAGTCAGACAGGTTTGTTTTGGAGGTCTCCATTAATACCTTTTTCCCCACAGTGTATTTCTTGACAGAACTGCAAAATTTTAGTCAATGATCAGACAAAAATATCAAGTTGTTAGTAACCTCTTTCTCATAAATAGGAAACAAATGCATTTCCCCTAATTTTATAGTGTATTTATGGAAAGTGCTGACCAACAAATTAAAGATAGTTGTACCACCAATCCTGTATCCTGTCTCTCTCTGTTGTACAGTATGTACAGGACAGATTGCTTTGTTTTTTCTTGGGGAAACAGTCCAGGACACAAATGATTCCTACATTTCTCAGTACAGCTCCCTCCCTCACTCTGAAGGCATTTACAGTGGAATCAGTGTGGGAGAAAAAAAGAGACAAAGGAAAAGTTTCTAACTGAGGTAACTCAGTCATGAATGTGAGCCTTGGTGTTAAGAGAAAAATGGCTAAGCCCTATTGAGGTTAAGAGTAAAAAGAATTACATAGGACTCTGAATTCTTCTGGGCTACTTTGACCCAGAAAAGTTCACCAGCTGCTACACAGGAGTAAATGAAAATCAGGTGCTGTGGTACAATTTCAGCTTGCAGTGCCCAGGTCAATCAATGCTAGTGCTTGCCTTTATTCCAGAAAAGGTTTGTAAGGAACAGCCAGGTTGCCTTTCCCACATCCTTCAGTGCAGGCAAACATCACTCATATCACAAGACAGTAAGGAATTGTCACAGCAATTCTTTACTTTGAACTTCTCAAAAGCCACAGAAGTACAGCCAAGACCAGAGGTTACCAGTCCCTCATGGCTTTGGTGTCATATAATGGCCCAGCTCTACCACAGCCCACTAAACACAGCTCAACAACACTTGTTAGGAACAATCTGGGGCGTTTCAATAAACAGATTTTAAAAGTTATTATTTCACAGTGTGTTTTTCATAGTATCTCAATACATGTTTGTATTTCTGTAGCCTTAAAAATGAACATTCCACTGTTATTGTTAGCATAAAGGCAAGAAAACTAGAAAAAAAAATTGTAAAGGTCTAGTATTTCAATCTTTGGCAAAAACAGTCAAACTTGCAAGAGACACTGTGACTAAAGGCTAATTACAGATACAGAGCAACACGATGACATAGAATAAATTAGCTCCTGAGCTTGTCAGTGTCAAGAAACATTCCCTAGTATACAGTCACCACGTTTGTATAAAAAGATGTTTTCCTTAGGAGGCAAGTCAAGGAGCCCTGGATACTTCTTCTCACAGAGACAAGTTATCTTACTTTCTCATACCCATACAAATTCCTTTGGGCTGTGCTGTATCTCCCGGGTTTTTAGAGAAATAACAAAGCTGTAGTACTTTTGTCCTATTTCCAAAGGTTTCATCAAGGAAAAAGAAGCCCATTAATTTTGATCCTGCATTAAAATTACGGTCCCAAGTAAGCAAGTTTCTTCACAATAAGAGCTCTAGTAACACCTTTCAGAAAAGAAAACTACTGAAAAGGCACTTCTCAAAAATAAAAAAGACAATTAATTGTGACTAATTTTTTTCCCTTTTTTTTTTTTTCTTCTTTTTTCTCATGCTTACCTGCCAGTTGTTTTCACCCATTTATCACAAAACTATTTCGGGGAAGGACCCAGTATCTGGACATGGGCCTAAACTATCAGGTATTTGCCAAGGTCCTCAGAACATTTTACAGATGCTGTGGTAAATAATTTTTTGACATGCAGTTTAAAACCAAGGTACACTAACCTAAAAAAAGTCACAAAAAAGTAGGACAGGAGTTGGACACTTACTTTGACAGAAAAAATGCTTTTTGTTAAAAAATTCACTGAACTAAGAGAAACTTTTGTTGCTTCACTACCACATAAAAGTCTTAAATTTCCCATAAACATATTTGTGGGAAATATTTAGGATAATGGACAGCTGAAACATAGAAATACAAAGTTATTACTGATGCAAAGGCTGCAGTATATCCATAGCCTTGCTTCTCATCAATACTCCAAGAACACAGGGAGAAAGCAGAATATCGAGCACATCCTTTTCTCAGCCACTAACAAGCTGTTCCTTCCCTCCCTGAAAGCCCAAAGGCTGCTTTAAACAGGGTCCATGAAAGAGAGCACAGCACCTGTGGCTGCTGTGCTATTACAGAGGTCCCATGATGATTCCTTTCTGGGAAGGATCAAAGCCACCCTCCCTGCTGTGCTCCCCTTTTCTCCTTGCCAGGGGTTTGGCACTAAATGAGCACCATTTCAGCACTGCCTACCTCAATTTCCACTCTAAGTCCAACAAGATCACCTAACCAAGTGATTCATAGAAACACAAGTAAAAAGTAAAGGCTGCAACTAAATAATTCTGCCAAAATCAGAGAATCAATGCAATATACTTTGTGACCAGATCTCAACTGTTAATTTTGGTTTAAGTGAAACAAGGACACCAAGCAGAAGTTAAAGCTGTAACAAATACTTAGACTAGTTTGGTAGAAGGCAACCACCCATACCTGTGACAGATCACTTACCCAGCTTTTCAGAGTGTCAAGGATTTACTCTTATCACACAAGTGGCCATACATGCTTTGTTTAAACAGTCAGTACCACAAAGCCATTGCTATGAGTGCAAGGCAATCTTGTTCAATAATTATACAGATGGTTTTAAAGTGGTCTTTCCAGGCTGAGCTTTCAAAGTCCCTTAAAAATGTGTGCCTTGTCACTTACTGAAATGCATAAGAAAACATAACCATGATGTAAGATTAACTAAAACACTCATCCCAAAATGAACAGCAAGGTCCCTGTTTGCCACAGTTGGTCCCACTGCTGTAGCATGAAGGAAAGAAGGCTGTTACTGGAAACAGGAATAACAGGAAAATACAGCCTTGACAGGATGCAAACCCATACTTTAGAGATTAATGTAAAGATTTTGTTATTAGCTTTGTGTTCTCTGCCCTTCTTTTTTTTCTATGTTTACAACACAAGAGAAAAGACTGCTGTGCTATATTAGATTAAGGTACTGACTTGGGAATGATCATTCCCAAATTGTAGTTCCAGCTCCAATACTCATACTGCAGCAGGGCAATTCAATTAACCTTCCTCTGTATTTGCTTACCTTCCTGTGTAATGGGGATAAGACCTCCAGAAAAGGGCTCTATAAAGCTTAATCTTTATAAAACTCCTGAGATGAAATAGAAATATGCCATACAAACAAAACGTACACAAATAAAAAGTGCATAAACAGTTACTGTATACTTGAGCTAGCTGGAATAAACCTACAACTAAACCATTATCCACCACTGAATGCTGCTTTATTGAAATCAAAATGCTACACACAATTTATATCCATTGTGCTGACATTTAATATAAAAATATTTCTTCTGACAGTTTTTGAAGCATGTGTGTGGGTTCATTTAGAACACTACTAATAAAATATTTTTTAAATGCTCCATAAAATGGCATTTATTATCAGTAACGTTATTTTTAAACTGCTGATATGCACTACATACTTTAGAAATTTTATGTCAAAAAATTTTAACTGTGCTTTAAACACTTTTCTTTTCCAAACTGACATTCTAATAAAGTTCTTTGTGATTTGAATATATCATATATGAAAAAATCAATCCATACTTGCAGTGTTAACCACAAAATTTTCAATTACATGCTACCACACCTTCCTATGACTCTTCTAAAGTGAGTCTGTATCCTTATATTTAATTAAAACTATTGTTAAGAGGAATTAATTTCTTTTTACATTCAAGCAATTATTTATTAAATTTAATACACAGATCCATAAAGCAAACACCATGATGAATTAAGCCCTATTCCTCAGGTTAGAGACTTACTAGTTTTGTTTTGTTTTTATTTTACTTTCTTAAAAGACTACATAATCTGAACTATTATTAAACATTGGAAGGTTTTTTCTGCCTTTTTAGAGCTTTAAATTTTGTTTTCATTTATTATTTATGAAAAATAACTACAATAGTAAGTTTTGCTGGATTCTTTTTTCCCCTCAGTTAATTTTATCTAGAGTTACAAATGGAACTGGGGGTTAAGGAGGACAGATACTGCAGGCCTAAGAAGTCCTCAGCAACTTTATACAGAGTTATTACCTCAGACTTCTGCAACCCATTATATCTTTTTACTGAAAGAAGCATGATTATTGCACCCCGAAGCACACTTTATATGTCATAATATATTGGTTTGCATTAGAGTTCATCTACAGGGGATATGTGGTTTAAGTAAAATGATTAAAACAATCTTTTTTTCCTGTCATTTAGGAAAGATTTTTATCCTCTGTGCTTTGAGGTAGGTTAGAAATTCAGGTATTTATGTAGAAAGCAGAAGCCTTCAAATATCCTGCTGAGTCCCTGAGCCTCTATGCATTTAGGTTTTCACAATCATCCTTAAATGCCCAAGCTCTGATTCCATACTGGCCTTATTGTAAAGCAACAACAGACTTAACTCCTCACAAATCTTCAAACTATCCACCAAACAGAGCCTTCCCCTACCTTACGAGCATTTACACATCTCTTTTAAAAGAGGAGGGGCTGTGGGAGAAGAGAGGTGGTACCACATGCACTGCCCCTCAGGCAATAGCTCCCTGACCAGAGGAGTTGCTTGACCCAAGGATGGGTACCAAGATTCTCCCTCCTCCCATAGGCAAACTCGCCAGCATTCCACCAAATGCTTGCCTACTCCTGACCACCAAAGTCTTCCTCTCAAAATTTTCCATTATGGTGTAGAATGGAAAGGTTTTAGTTCTGGGGTTTTTTATTTTTAATTTTAGCTTCACAGTTTGAAGAACAAAAAAAGCTGCAAACATTACTTCTAACACAAAGAACTGCCTATTTGCAAGAACCAATCTGCTGCCTGCATGCTATAAACACATCAGCATTCAAATCATTTTCACTGAAAATCTGAATTAGATTTTAAATTTGTGGAATCATCTGTAAGCACCCATCTGTGTATAATTTAAGATTATATTTATTCTAAAAAGAAGCATTTTAAAATTTATTTTTGTACAGCTTAAAGATTAAAAAGTTTAAGATTAAACAAGAGTTTCTTTAGAGACAGAAGCCATTCCAACTATTTGAATCAAGTACACAAGGCTTTATGTTCTAATTATTCAAGATCAGTGATTCAAAGGATCAACATGCTCTCCAGGGTAGAAACACTGTGTAGCACACAGAAAAAAAAATATTTGCAGTCAGATGTGTTTGGATAGTGATTCAAAAGACCTCTGACATAAATTTGCCTTCTTGTGACTTACACAGATGCTGCACGTCAGGTAACCAACAATCATCAACCACATCCATGACTCCAGTTCCTTGCAAATGAAGTCAAAATGCAGCTCAGATCAACTACAGTAACCCCTTAAGGCAAAGTATGTAAGCCAATGTTTGGGTCCTGCAAAAAAAGTCTAGCAATACCTATTTTATAAACACCAAATTGTGTGTTTAGTTAACATTGTTATTCTGCCATCTGTACAATCAGATCAGAAGACCAAGAGGAAAATAAAGTTTGACTGGCTTGAAAGGTTTAGGGAAATGAAATCACCAACAGCAATTAATTAATCCATATCCTTCAAGGTAGTTTTAAAATCAATGTTAAATACAAGTTATGTTAAACATAAAAACACAGAATTTTGTGATATACTCCAGAGTCTTTCTTTTAAGCAAATTCTTGATTTCATCATTTTATTTGAAAAGGAGAACATGCACATACATCAAAAAGCTAGGAAGCTTTACAGAAGCCTCAATAATTACCATTCACAAACTGAGGTCAAAAAATTTTATTTCCCTTTCCTTTAAAAGGGCTAAAATAGGATCAATATTAAAAATTCTGTTTTATCATCAATAGGAAAATAATGGATGTTTAGGTCCTAACACAAAACATTTGGATATTTTAATCAACTTAGCTTCCTTTGTGAAAGTCTGACAATATGGCAAAGCTTCCAGCTCTCCTGTAAGAGAAGAAGTTTTACATAACTGGTGCTTCTGCAATTGGAGCTGTACCTTGGCCTTCACCATAGAGTTTACATGCACATTCTTTATGACGGCAATTGCATTCGTAGCTTGGTGACTCACAAACACAAGTGTCAGGCTGCACTTTTACTAGGTGCTGCCAGAGATAAATGCCATGATGGACCCTCTGGAAGGAAACTGCAATGCTGCTGTCAAACCAACATGCAGGAACATGAACCCAAGGAAGGAGGGAAAGGCTCTGTGCACGCTGCTGATGACCCAGCCTCCAAACAGCCTCACCACAGCAGCAGCACGGTAGGCACCAGCTTTGGGAAACATCAGGTCCAAAAAAACCCCCAAACCCAAATAGTGACCTTATGTGGACCTTTTCCTGAATGCTTTAGCACCCCTGCTACAGCCTTCACATTTACCTTTACGTTAAAGCTGAAGTTATTTAATACTTGCCTTTTTTTTTTACTTGGCTGCCCTTTCATCCCCCCCACCCCATCTAAGGCTTCATGCCTTCTCTTTCACCATTTGTGCATATCATTTGTAGCTATGAAGGTTTAACTGATGTGGTCCTAAGTCACGGTATATTTACTGGTTTATTTCTTTCTGTGGTGCAATGTCCTTGTCTCACTTTTGTTTTGTTTGATTTTAAACTTACTTTTATGTAAAACATCTCTACTTGCACAATCAATGTCACCAGGAAACAGAAGAGGCTCCTGATGTCCTCTCCAGAATTACACTTAAATTGTTTTCGGCCTGCAAGGATATGGATTTCAGTTTAGAGCACCTAACATATGCTCACATGAAAATACTTTTTTGTTCAGCTGCATCAACTTCAGCTATCAAAAAATCACGTTTCAGTGTCAAGTATACAAGCAACACCAATGTTTCATCATGTTCAAGGAAATTATTCCAACTAGGGGATGTAGCAGTTTATTAAACAAATCATTTTCCAGGATATGTGTACTAATGTTTCTTTTTTTAGGTACGTTATGTTCTTTTCTGTTCAGTTTTGTGAGAAGCACAACTGTTCTGCAAAAGCAGTCTCCCTGTCCAAAGTGAAAATAATTCTTACGCCAGTAGCGCACCTCTCTGCCCCATGCTTCACACTGCTGATGCCAGGCAACCTGTGTGCATTTTGGAGATTCCTCTGAAGACTTTTTCATTTGCCTTTCTTCAGTTTGTTTCTTTAGATTAGATGCTATGCATGTTTTCCACTGAGAGTTAAATTCTGACATAATGGCATTATTTATTATTGTTGTAAAAAATCTAAAATATTCTTACTGTATTTTTCCCACAAAATGGAAACTTGAATTTTCTTTTTTTACAGAATGGTTCTCAGATAGAATCAAGTACAGGTTTGCTTTGCAATCTCATTTTTTTTCAGTTAATAAAATTAAGCAGGTCTTTGAACTTTTATATTAAGCTAATAGTATAAATATTTTGAGTGCTACATTGCTCATATTTCTGTAATAAACTGACAGCTGATTTTTCTTTTTCTAATTACACACAAGCAAACAGTTATTTTTTTAACAAAACACAAATAACCACAACCTTCCAGCACATCTTCTCTTTCAGTAACTCTATTCGTCTTTACACAGCAGCATATGGCAGAAAGCACTAAGGGATCAAGAAATAAAAATGAGTAGTTTAAAAAAACTACTTTTATTCTACTAAACTTCATTACTAATCTATTTTATAAATAGAATCCTCCACTTTTTCAGTGTGTTACTATTAGCATGAAACCTTTAATAAAGTAAGTAGCACGAAGAGGTAGACATGCTCTAAAAGTTCAAATAACAAAATGTGTAATGCACAGGGTCAGGAGCACTGCTTAGGTTTATACAGTTTTCCCAACAAACACCCATTCCTTGCTATTCTGTTCGTGGAGTGGATCAGGCAGATATAAACACATCTTTTAGATCTCCCTCTCTGCCTCCAGTGGTAATGGAGAAGCTAAGAGAGCAATGGAACACCCAGCTGGCTGTGCCATGGACTCCTGAGGATGCTCACAGCTGACTGCTAGCATGGGATTTACTGTTTTCCATGACCTGCCTTCCCACGCTTTTCTGTGCCACTGCTGGTAACACTGCATGGCCACAGGACAATGGCAGGCCCAACACTGTAGTTCCTGAGTTACTCATCTCCAAAGCAAAACCCTGCCCTGCTAAGGAAGTCAGATGTTAACAGATACCACTGAATATGTATTTGGCACATTCACGCCCCAAGTTTTATGAGATCAAAGCATGTTAAACAGCTGAGATTTGATGCCTGTTTCAAACACTCGCTACATTGATTGAGTATAGCACCAGTTAAATATATACAAAATGCTTGTTACATCAACATTAAAAATGAGACCAGAGGTTTTGGTCAACAGGGACTGTGAGCTGCCCAGAACAAACAACCTCAGTTCACGGAGGAGAGACAAGAGCACCCAGTCTCCTGGCTCCCAACCCATCTTCCCTTTGATTTACTAAAAGCTTTTATCCTAAGAAGGAAGGAGTGAGTTGCCCTTTTTTTCTCCTTTTTAAATGACAGGATGTCAACATCAATAAGTGACAGCATAACAATCAGGCCAAAAATGTTTTTTTTCTTTAATTTTTTTGTGATTTTTTTTAACTGTCTAGAGAATAAACAAGAAAGAAATGACCAACAGCCAAAAGCAGGAGTGAAAAAAAACAGGGGGAAAAAAGGGTTGATAAAAGCTATACCACAGACCTAAGGATTTTGAAGCCACAAATACTTAGAAGACTTACTGAGATAGAGCCCAGTTATCTGTACTTGACTAAGAATTTCATTGGAGAAAGAAATGTTTGGGAGGTTGGAGTATCCTGCCATTCAAAGCACTGTCATAGAAGTCAAGTGGAAACTTTCAGTTTGAGAGCTGTTTTTCCTTGGAACAACAAAGCATCCTTGAAAGACAATTCTGAGATTTTGATGTTTTTCCTTTACTACCACACAAATCCCTGATAATACAATGATTTCTCTCAGCATTTCACCATACAAAAAGAACTTAAATTTATGGTACAGACAGTCAGAAAGTCAAACATTGAAATAAAAAGTACAAAAATAAGCACATAGGAAAGGGATCAGCAGGTAATGATTTAACCATTGAACAGAAAATAATGCAAAAATAACTTTTTTGTTCACTGCATGCAAGGTAGAAGAGAAAAAAAATGAATGATAAATTTCAAAATCCTATGGAACGCTGCTTTCAATAAATACATAACACTGTCTCCTGGACTAGGAACAAAACTCCCCCAGAGATTAATAGCTTAGTAATTAACAGCATAACGATTAAGCAAACCATAAGGTACACACTAGCACACAGGCCTTACATTTCCTTTATCTTCCTTCCTTCAACAAGGTGAGAGTATAAAAAGAAGAGTACTAATAATACTACTACATGATCAGTGCTGAAAGTTAACAGCCTGAATATTCTTTCCTTTATTTTAACAGGATTTCTAGCATATAAACATACCCAAAACAGCTGCTGAACTAACATTACCTGGATAAATTTTGCATTCTTTACTTTTCTTTTAAATTACTTGAACAATGTAATGGAAAAAAAGCTGACAGGTAGCTGCTTTTTGACATTTTCGATTGCTCAGGGGCCTCCTATCTATTCAGAGATACTGAATGAGAACTGATGAAAGTAAAGAAAACAGGTTTTCTTCTTCAAGAACTCCATCTCTTTCATCAGGCAAATTGTAAGGAAGTGACCATTCCCCTCTTCTCAGAGGTGAATGAAGAGTCCCTGGCAGCGTTTGGTGCAGCAAGGTAAAAACAGCATCATTTTTGGGTACAGACCAAAAGACATCTCTCTCCATTCTGCTGCTGCCTTTTAGGGTTGTTGTGATAAGAAGCAACAGGAGTGATTTGGGAAGTTTTAACCAAGAAAAACAACAAAACCCCAAAACAACTGCCACTAGGTTAATAACTAACCTTAGCAAAAGATTCTTTAGGTAAGTAGTTTGCTGCTGATGTAATATCAGAAACAACTGAAAAATCAGCATTTTTTTAATTAACTCTCATTAAACTTTTAAAATATTTTTCTGGTCTTTAAGCACAGGGGAATTTTTTTACTTAATCATCTTTAAGTGAATAGAAATTATTAACACACTAATTAATTATTGTTTCACGGAAGGAAACTGTAATTTAAACATCTTCTGGTTATTAGTGCAAGATCAAAGAATGATTTCCTCAAACAACTACCAACCGAGGCTAATGTGTTATTATCTTCAATTCTTCTCAGCCATGACAATAAAAGTTAAGACTAGGCTCTTCATTAGGTCTTCCTTTGTTTTACCATTAGATGAGAAACTAAATGTTATGAAGATCTATTGGCACCACACAATTTGCTAAAGCAGGAGCAAGGAAACACACAGATTTGGGATGATACATTTTGTTAATTATGCTGTTATTAAAAAAAAAGTTTCCCTGTTTTAAATAGAGCTTTCCAGAACTCTGTTCTAATAGCTGAAGTTAGAGCTTCAACACAAAACCAAAATACACTAAGTAAACTCTATAGCTATATAGCTCTAGAGCTATATCTCCACAATAATATATTTCTTTGCAAGAAGCACTAAGCAGTCCTCTTTAACTAACAGTATTCAGACTTAAAAATATTAAATGCCCGTAATATCACTTTTTAAAAACATCTCAATACAGAGACTATGAAAACACAAAAAATGACAAGTTTTACCCTTTTTGAAAACTTTCTGGGAAAAAAAAATGCTCAAAGATAAGGCTTTTTTTTGTATCATTTTCAAGATATAAAACCAAGGCAAAAGAAAGAATCAGACTTAAATGGAATAAAGGTTTTCTGGAAGAGTGTCTCTTTCTTTCCCATTTTATTTTGGGGTAGCGATAACAGCTGTTCTAGAAGATTAACTAGATCCTGTGTCATGAGGACATAACCAGAAAGCAAGTGGGCTGTGATCAGACAGAGATACTGGAGGCACGAAGAACGTGTCCAATAGCGACGCTAACCGCTGCAATGCAGCTGAACTAGATTTTAACCAAAACCATCACATCAGCAAGGCAGCCATACAATTCCTGGATAGACAAACTAATCATCAAATCATTTGGGCTGGAAGGGCCACATATTGGGCTTTAAAGGTCATATATTCCAGCCCTCTGCAATGAACAGGTACATTTTCAACTAGCTTGAATAGCAGCTTGCTCAGAGGTCATCGGACCTTGAAGTATTTCCAGGGATGTGGCATCTTATCACTGCTCCAGGAAACCTGTTCCAGTGTTTCACCACCCTCATTGAAAGAAAATTCCTTCTTAAATCTAGTTGGAATCTAACCTCTTAAAACCATTACTCCTTCTACTGTACAACAGCAGCCAATAGGCATTTTAACTGCAAAACATCAAGAACAGTCCTTTGAGGTATAACAAGAATTTAACCAAATTTTAGGTCAGAAGATATTATATCTAAAAACAAAGATTTTTTTTCTTATGATCTCCTGTACGTAGCAAATCTCACTTCAGTCATTTAATCTGCTGTATTTAGGTCTGCTAGTGCTAGCTTGCCAGAGAAGGCTTGTCAGCATAGCACAGAGGCGTGATGAAGGAGTGCTGGGGGCTGGAGAACCTCCACCAGTTCTGGTAATTTGTCTCTTCTGAGGCTTGCTCTCAGTCATCCTGCATGTAATCACAGCCTTAGAGAAGAAAATGCTCTAATATTTGGCTTTTGTTTTCAAAATTCCTCTGTGCCATTATTGTGTTAACTTCCAATTTTTGATTTTGTTAGCATATTAGCTAGGAAGTTTTGCTTTGTTGTTTGTTTTGGAGTTTTTGTTCGTTTGTTTTGGTTTTGTTGTTTTGTTTTTTTTTTTTTCCAGAGACATTTATCCCAAGTTCTTGAACATTTGCTTTTCTCAATGTTTTCCTCCTCATTCCTTAACACTTGTTTTCAATTCATATAGTAAGTATCTAGGATCAGCCTCACCAATCTCAGCTAGGTTTTTTACATATATATACACACAAACACACAGGTATACCTATATTCCCATGTACATATATATATACACACACACATACACTTATACATACATATATATATATCATGAATATACAAATACCACAATCTTTTTTTTCTACAGCACCACCTAGGGGACAAGGACCCTTTCAAAATCCAAGTGTTTCAGACTGTGATTCCCAGTCTTACAACTGGGGTCTGTCTCATTTCCTCAGTTTTACACACTGGCTGCTTCAACTGTGAAACTCCTTTGATTTCACCATCACAGCTGCCTACTTTTTTGATAAAATGTGGAGACAGCATAATTGTCAATGGTTTCATCTTTGTTTCTAAATCATTAACAAAAATTATTTCAGGCTCTGAAGAGACAGAGGCATCTTTTTGAAGAGACACTTTTGAGATGGATCCTTAATCCATTTAGCATATGCTTTATTGGTAATGTAGTTAGTGCAATAGAGTGATGAGCACATTCCCAACTTCCATTCTTTGCTTCTGGGACTGCTTACTTTTATATTAGGACTCAGCAGAAGTAACAACAAAGGTTCACCCTTCCCAGCAAACACCAACAGACTACAAAAGCTGTGCTGCCTCTGCTGCCTTCCAGTCCATACACATAAGGTACCTTCCCTCAAAGGAATAACTTTCACCATTGTGTGCAGTTAGAGAGGACTGATCTTACATCATCTTCCTCTAGCAGGTGAACAGGTCCTCAGACTGCTCACATGTTTTCCCTCTGTGTGACCTTCCTTCCTCTCTTGGCTGCACAGCCTGGGCTGAATTCCCAGCACCAGCTCCAGCCAGCTCTTTTTAAGTCCTTACCAGGGCAGCCAAGAATCTCCCAGGAGACTGGGCCACCAAAAGCTTTAGTATGTCTGAAGGAGTCAAGGGTAGAAATGCTTCCCAATCCAGAGAAAGGCCAGCTATCAAAAAGCTCCCTGGTGCTTTTACCTTTTTTCCAGGCCACATTCATTCACTGCAGGCAACATTAGATTTTTTATCCCTCCCTTTCCCAAATCACTGATCACTAGTGGGTATACAGCCTTCTGCACACTGTTTCACTTTCCACTGTATTGTGGCAGAAATATTAGAGCATCAAGACATTTTTTAACTATCACTTAACAAGCAAGGAATGCATTTCTTTAGACAGAAATTCCTGAATTCTGAGCTGTAGTTTAGGTGCTCATTTCTTCTATTGCATAGTCTCTCTCTCGAGACTAAAAACACTAGAATAAAGCAGAATTATTCAAAGGAGCAGTAAAATTAAAATACACTGGAAGGGGAGGTCTGCATCCTCCCACAGCTGAAAGCTAAGCCCCTTGACTGACAAACTTTTCAGTAGTGGGCCTTAGGTACTTTACATAAACACAATGTGGATTAATTGAACAGATCAAAGTTCGTTTCACTTCCAAGATTAATTTAAAAAACAAATAAAGAAGAGCTAACTTTTGCAAAATGAGCATTATTTAGAAAATGGCAGATACATTTTACTTTTGGTCAGCTGTAATTTCTAAACAAGCCAGGACACAACTGGCTGGCACAACACGTTAACAACTGCCATGCTTTATACAGATAAAAGCCACTATGTGAGACAGTGCAGCAGCCCTCATAATATAGTACAGTTACTCAGAGATTAAAATGTCAGTCTCAATTAAACTGACCTCATTTATTTTCATGCTTCCTGACTAAACAAACCTATTCCTTTCTCCACAAAATTTCAGAATGAGTTGTAAATTTCATTTATTCCAAGAGATTTCAGACCAAGAAAGTTCATTAAATTTACATTAGACCATGAACAGAATTGGAAGCACTAAAAAAAAAAAAAACCAAGCAAAACCTGCAAATACTTCCTTTGCCTTCTAAGCATCACATGGAACATAACATCTCCTAAATGTATCTTAATAGATCATCCATAAATTTAAAGTACCACATTAAAATTACTTCTATGAACACTAAATATCAACATAATTTCAAAGAAACAAAACAAGGGCATACAACCATCCTTGGAGGTAGTTCTAGATGTTGGCCATCATCAGTCTTAGCTGAAGGCTTAGATTTCAATCAGTATTTTTCAAGTTTTCCCATGAATATCTGAAAGCAGCATTTTTATTATTTCACAGGAAACTAATCCAATAACATAAAAGCATAAATTAAAAAAAAATCAGATTTATTTGTCTAGCAGGAAATAAATAAACCCCATCTGTCTTCTCAATTCACTATATTTTATTTCTCAAAAATTATGTTCATCATTTGTATTCATGGGTATATATTTTAAAGGAAATATGGAGTTTGAAACTAAGCAACTTCTCAATGAGAAACACTGGAAATTACGAGCACACTAACAGTTCAAGATGCATACATATAAAGATTACTATACATTGATGTAACCTTTATTTATGCTTTCAGTAGAATAGACAAAAAGAGACTACCGTAGCCAAGGAGGAAAAACAGCAGTACTAATGTCAAGTAAAAAAATATTTTTTAGAAAAAACAGCTATCAATACTAATATACAGTAACAAAACGAGAGATGCATATGAGTAGGGAAATGCTGAAGCAGTCTCCAGCTCTTTTCTAACATGTATTAACAAATGATACCATATATGTGAGGACAGTTTCATCTAGTCCTACAGAGAGCAGCACACATAAATTGCAGAGAAGTATCTCATTGAGTTCACAATATCTCGCCTGTGAATTACAGTTTTAAACTAGCACTTTTTAAAGATATGTATGAAAGCTTGAGTGCTTTCATAGCATTTCACAATGTTTAACAAATTCCTGCATTGGTGAAGGACAATTATGCGAACCATCATACAAAATAAATAAGCTAGGTACTTCACAGCATGCAAACAGGTGTGACAAATTCTCATGTCACAGACAAAAGCTTTGCTAGGAAAATAAAAACAGCCACATTTTGCATTAGGGAGATATTTCAGGGGAAGAGAACCAAGCAGTGCACATGAAATGCTCTCTTTATGGAAGTCGCTATTACTGCAACAAAAATCCAAAAGCCATTAGTGAGAACCATCACAGAGGCAGAAACTTCTCAGTCATACTTTCAAAACCAAATCTTCCTTCATTTGTAACCAGACATCTGACGATCTTCATAGAGATAAGCCTTAAAGTTGACCTAGCAACAAGATTTCAATTTAGGAAACTGTATCATGCCTGCAATTTAAATGCATCCTCACCTTTCCGGACTGGCACACGTGAGAGGCTTGCCTGTCCTGTGTGTGGCCTCAGGCTGCTATGCTTCAGGAGCAAGTGTGGTCATCCTTCTAGATTTTAAAGGTTCAGCTGCAACAGAAAGCTCCGTGCTTCAACCATCTCCACAACAACAGCATTCCTCCTGCATGTCACCATTTCATCTCCTCAACATCCACGGGTATGACTAGACTAGCATAATTTAGATTAATTTCCAGTTTGGAAACTAGAATGAGGTTCCATATCTGTGTCATAGTTCACAGAAAAACCTTATTGCAATGATAACATTGTATCAGTAATTTCATAAGTACATATCAGAATGGGCTATTAAAATGTAATATTTGACAGTATCTGTTGATGCACCTTCTGCAGAATAAGTATATTGCTCAGATTACATCTTATTTCCTACTTGCTCCAACTCAAAATGGGTTCTGCTAATAATAAAAACATGTATTGTTTAAACCAGCTATGCAAGACAAAAGAATTTAAGTCAACAAATCTTTAGCTCACCTGGTGCAGGTTTTCACTTGTCCAAATGGTAATTATTTTAAAATAATTTTAAGAAATTGGAAGATTAAAGAGAAAAGGTCCGTGACAGAAAATTCAAACCATGTTAAAGTTGGAGTGTCTTCAAAAAATTGAATGCTTTTATTCAGGCTCCCTAGCAGTGGTTCTATAACCTTAGGCTCAAAATAAACTGAACTTTAATCTAGATATTCTTGCTTTGCAGCCCACAGTCCACTGTGCTGTTTTTCAGAGTTCAAAACAGCACAGTGAAAATATGATTTTAGAGAAGATAAACGCTTCTCTCAGACTGAGTAAAATGATGCTAAGGACGAAAACAAAACAAACAGACTACAAACACCACAACATTCTATTTCACGTTTTACATAAATTCTGTAAACCTGAAAAATGTGAAGAATTGAAACTGCACTAACAGTGCTATTATACCTGCATAATAACAGCTACCAGCTTTTCCTCTTAAGGCTTTTTTTACATGAATATCAAGAAAAAAAATTAAGTCCAATA
This sequence comes from Irena cyanogastra, assembly GCA_013397155.1. Taxonomy (NCBI): domain Eukaryota; kingdom Metazoa; phylum Chordata; class Aves; order Passeriformes; family Irenidae; genus Irena; species Irena cyanogastra. The sequence continues at coordinate 254,111 of VWZV01016217.1, forward strand.
CTTAAGTCCAATATTACAATACTAAACTTAATTGGGCCTTCTTTCTATAGAGGTGAATTAATTAATTTCTTTTGGCTCTTACAGAGGAAGGATTCAGTGCACATTTCCCTCAAGCATCTTTCTGGGAAAGGACTGGGCACAACATTTATATCAATTCCAGCATCATTCATCTCAATTAAACATCCGATGATCAAAATGATAATCAACTTATTTCTTACAGATCTACACTGGAACCCCAGAAAAGGCTATTCAGTATCCAAAGTGACAAATTGGGATCATTATGAGCTTTATATGATTATTTTATGACTCTCATACCAGGGATTAGTATCTCTATTTGGCCATTATCTCTATAGCAGAGCAGCATACTAAACATGACATGCAATTGCAGGCACCTTCAGCTTAAATGCAAATCACAAACAGGAGTTCAGAAGAGGCACATCAGCAGTTACAACTTCTATCTTGACAGTGGGTAATACAAGACAAGATCCTACAAAATTCTGAGGATATAAACAAAACTGTATGTTTATAGCACCTAAGGAGCACTTTTGGCAAGACCAGAGTTCTTCTAGACTCAATGTACAAAGCACTTAGAGGAGACCAAAAAACAGGTGAAGATGAGGGACAAACCAGCAAACAGACAGATTTTAGTCAAATGCTTTCTTCATTAGTTGATTCCCACTACAAATGCCAACAGAGACTTCAAATGGATGAGTGGAGGTTTCCAGCTCCACTGGAGCTGAGGTTTCCTCCACTGAGGTTTCCTCAGTCTTCTCAGACAAGCCTCTTCTCCCTCCCGCTGCCTCAGGGAAATGCTAATGGTGTTTTGCAGTCATGCAAAATCATGCATCTGTATGAAGCAATGAAGCTACAGTGAAGTCTTACACGAGTAGTTTATAATCCCAAAATTGAACTTAAACTTGAAAGTTGTTTAAGTTTATATTCCAACTCTTTGTTTCACCCATGAAAGTTTCCACTTGTCGCTTAAAATAGCAGACGGAACATTTTTGTTTACTTCCACCCAAGAACAAAATTCCCTGAGATATCAAGGCAATGAAGAATACATGTACATGAGAGAATGGAACAGCTTCTGTGGCCAAATTAGTCAAGTACTTTGTATATGGAATTAAGTATACTAGGAAGAGCTTTCTGCCTTTTTTTCCTAGTGATAGAAAGTTATTACTGAATGCAAGTTTTGCGTTCTTGCAATCATTTACATTAAAAGAATAAGAAAATTATCTAAGAAATACAATTACTGTACCTATACCAACCTCTAAGTATGCATAGATACCCAGATAACTTAGCCTTGACTCATTCATCATTTTACATGTAATTATATAGAACTCAGAGAACAGAGCTCTTTTCTTCCTACTCCCACTTGCTCATCACTGCAAGTTATCTGGTCCTGTGAGCAAAAGAAATCTCTCACATAACTGTACATGATGACAAGAAGGGAATTTTGAGCTTCTCTTTAGAAGAATATTACATTATATATACATTACATATTACATCTATGATCATGTAATTAAAACTGAAGAGCAGTTATCACTTATGGAAGGTCCTGCCAGGCTCCTGCAAGATGAACAAGAAGTAGAGGTTACAGAACTGTGATTACATACACATGTATTTAGTCATTACTCCTGAAAGAAGGTGCCAGTAAGCAACTTCCAGCAGTATAACCTCTACCACAGCTATCCATGAAGGGGTTTGTGTTGTTGGTTTGGGTTTTTTAATATACTTTTTGTTGTGAATTTTGTCAACAAATTATTTGCTTTGCTTTATGGCTTGGAATGACTTAACTTCTAATCCTTTTACATAGTTTTTTTTTAATATAACTACACAAGAAACTCAGAAATATAAAATCTTTTGCCTTCTAAATGAAATTGTGAAGCCCACAGATTCAATTTTGCAATCAATTGCTTTCAACCCAAATTACTATTTTTCAAGATTTCTTTTTAACAGCAAAACAGAGACCAAACTGAATCATCCTCTGTCAAGTAAATATGTTACACTCAACCAGCAGGGAAAAGGCATGTAAATAAGGACACATATCTGAAAGAAAAGCCCATGCACAGAGTTTACAGTTATCAGTCAGGCCACACAGTATCCTCAGAGGCAGCACAGAACTGAACCCATGGGTTCAAGTGTTCAATTCTGACTTCCCAAGGACACAGTTGAGACTTTACTTTTCTCCTTGGCAGGGCTTTGCTCCAAAGGCTTTGAATGATGAACAGGAGCAAGGTAACACAGAGACTGTCAGCCAGAGCTGTGCTCCTGTCCTTGCTCCACAGACAGCCCAGTTACTCCTGGGGTAGCACCAGAATTTCTGCATTTTATAGCTTTTGGGCAAAGCAGTGGTTACTTGAAAAGCCCAAGACAAAGCATGGCTCTAGGAAGGCTGCTCAGTGGTCAGTGCAGTGATAGCAGGGGATGCAGCTACAGGGCAGCCATCCCCCAAGGCACTCACATGCAACTCTCACCTTCATGAGACACAGGCACTGGACCTTCCTGGTGAAGCTACACCATGTGATATGAAACACATGGAGGAAGAAAAAAATCTAACTTACAATTAATACCCAAAGAGGGACGCTTGCTAAGAAACAAAGAGGGATGTCACAGCAAGGCTGCAGTTCTTGCTCAGGTATGTGCCAGCTGGTTACAAAAGTACAACCATGATCTACAAGCAATGCAAACCAGGTAAGTTGTATGTTTGAGGAAGCCTCCAGGAAAAGGAGAAATATTGAAAACTCCTTAGAACAAAGCACCTGATGCTACCTTGTATGGCAAATGAATCTATCCTAAGCTAATGGTTCCCCCTTCTTATCCAGTGATGCATTTTATCGATGTGCAGGCACTGAGCTAGACTGCTTCTAAGGATTCCTCGTCCAAAATCTTCTCCCGAGAACACATTTTTTGCCTGATCAACCCATATCTTGACCTGCAAAGATATCCCACTCAGCCCTTATGATAAAGAGCAAATCTAGCCAATCCAAATAAAATTTTTCACTTTACTTCCAGAGAAAACAAAACAGCTATCTTTTCAGTTTCCTTTTCAGTATTCAAGCTAACTGCTTTCTACAGTTAAAAGTAATCCTATAGCAGAAACTCTTTCATTTATGCCAAAAGGTGATTAGGACTTCTTGGAAACATATTCAAAATAAGCAATTTCCTTACTGTGTTTCAACAACGATTATTTAAGCCATGGAGTCAAAATGACTCAGAGGAATTGTACTTGTCATTGTACAATTTTCAGCATGATCTACAATGTGACCAGGCAGCAATGACCTGTATAAATCATGGGCCAAAGTATCATCTTGGTAAAATTAATGTACTATGACAGTCTGGCAATTGCTGCCCATGTCCTCATCCCTTCTGCTGGCTTGCCAGACTACTGTGCTTCTGGTGGAGAAGTGGTCTGCGACTAAGGAACATGCTTCACACAGAGCAGACTCAAACAGATTTAAAAAAAAAAAACAAACCAAAAAGGGTAATCAACTTGCCCGAGCATACAGAGGAATTCTCTACACCCTGATTATGGCAAAATCAACAGGGCAGAAGATCACTGCCAAATCTACCCAATCCCCTGTAAAAGAGTTTCCAAATGCCTTAATCAACAACCACCCTTGCGGTGCTCACTCTTTTTTCTCCAACATAAGTTTGCTTTTCTCCTGTGACAAGCTTATGGTTCTGTTTGTAGTTCACGTTCATGGTGAAACACACCTGCTATACTGAACACACAGTACCGGCTTATATTTGTCACCTAAGGGCTTTTCAGCAACCCAGCTTGTAGAAATATTTGACTACCACAGCCTTATAGTTTAGAGAGAAATATACAGCAGCCTCAGAAATAACAGTTTCAAGAAAGAAAGCTGCAACAGGTGGCTGGGAAACTGCAAACACACTTGCAAATTACTTCCTCAAGCTGAACACCCAGAAAAACCACAAATAAATGATCCACATCAGGGTCAATGGTTCATCGGATTAGCTGCCACAGAATTATAGCAAATTTTTGGGAGGAGGGGAGGTCTTTGTTGAAGTAGATTACCAGCTGTATTTTTCAGGGGACAAATCAATTAAACCCTTGAAGGTTTTTAATAACCAGCAGTTTACAAACTCACAAGTACTTTGGGATACTGCTGCATCCTACCATGATAGAGTCATGTTAAAATTATACACAAAGACTTCCGGGAGCCAAATCTTGACATTTCTCCCTCACTGAAAAGTGCCTTTGTGAATGCTTATACATTTCCAAGTCAGGGATGCATGCTAGGGAACTATTTCAACATCACTTCTCATTTTCTCATGCCTGCCATTATCCCCAGGTTCCCATACCTCACTATCAGACAACTTGCACTGTCTTGTAGAAACTAAACTATCTATCTAGATTTTCAGGGCATAAAGGTAATGAAAAAGTTTGAAAGCATTGCACTTCAGATCTATGAATGATAGAAATGTCCCCAATTCCTTCTCAATGACTAGATTAATTATAAAAAACTCTCTTGGGTGGCCAGCCTGTCTCTGCAGTAAGACAACTGTCCTCAGCTCCTTTTTCTGAATATTAACTAAGCCTAGAGGATCAACAGGAACAGCAAAGGAGAAATCCCATAGCACTAACTCAGTGAAAATTAGACAGTACCATGTCCATCTGCTGTCTAAGTTAGAGAGTTTAAAAGTTTCCTGAGGCAGTAATCTAGTTGTTGTGGAACTGCAGAGATTCATAGGTCATGCCTGAAAAATCAGGTAAGTTCCCCTGACTGTAGCTAGCTGATTAATTTTTACAGGCTTTGCTAGAAAGTAAACAAATTCCTCAGGCCAGTTATTTCTTTCACATTTCTTATTGAAATTGTTATGTAATAAAGTCACTTCGTAGCATTCAAAGTTCAGAGCATTTCAGCTCAACTCTCATTACAGCAATTTCAAGGAACTCCTGAAATACAGGATTGGTAATCAAAGCACTTAAATATAAACACAGAAATTCACAAATCACTACTTACACACTTGCTTTTCCAGTATGGGAACTGCAACACTCAGCTGACATTTTCAGCGACTTCCACCTCAGAAAGATCAACAAACAATACAGAAAGAACCGAAAGTTTATAACACCAAGGATGTGCAAAAGGAAATCAAAGCAGCTGGTACACAGGTCTGCTGACAGTGTGCCTTCCCCCCCCCCTGCCCAAGATGCCTAAAGAGCTTCTGCTGTAGTTATTTAAAATTCTCAGGGGTGGCAGAAGCTGAGTGCACATAGTTGGTATTCTTTAGATGACTTCACAGGAGCTAAAAACTGATATAAGTAACTGAGCTAACGGGACATGGCTAATTCATAACCACTCTGATGTTGGCACCCATGTTTTTAAATCAAGTTCCTCAGGATAAAATGTCACACTGTACTTCTGTGGTTGTTTGCACACAATATTTACAATTACAAAAGTAAAACTAGCCTTTCAGTCAAACATACTGTGCACATTCCATTTTGTATCACCTTGTGGTGACAGTACAGACTCAGGAACATAACTTCCTTATCTAAATCACCTTTTCTTTGCCCATATCTGAAATTTTTGTTAGCTTTATATGATCATCAATTTCAGTAAAGTTCAGACAGCTAGCAGATAGTAACTATTTTGCTACTGAATAAAACTTTAACATAGTCATTTACCAATTTTAAAGAGTTCTGCACTACATTTCTGCTGAAGCCATTTTCACATATTTACATGATATTCCAGTGGACATAATATTTCACTAAATCCAGATAGTAAGAATTAAGAAGCAAGCTAAAGCCTTGCTAATAAATAATGCAGTCAAACAACCTATTAATATCATTGAAACCCCAAGCAGTTTTCAACAGCCTACAGATAAGCGTCACTAGCTGCTCATCTTTTTGTTCCATGTATTACTCAGCTCCCAGTCAGCTCTCTCAGCACTGTCCAAATATTGCTGGAATGATAAAATGCCAAAACAAAACAAATCCATCATTAATTCTACTAATATGGCTATCCTATATCAGGGATCTTTCACTCTTACAGGCTGATTCATTCTTACTTTCACATGCAGAATGCAACAGGGGTTCCTTCCACAGAACCTCAGTTCTATTCTACATGTGACATTTCACTCAAGTTTCTCCAATGGTTCATGTCTTTTTCCACATTTGACATCTACTAACAAGCACTCAAAACCAAAACTTCCTACCCAAGGTTTTATGGATAAAAACCTCTATTCTTATGATTTTGTGCATAATTACCTATTCAGAATGTTTATTCCAGTTCCATGATTCTCACTAGTCTTAATATATATATGGATCACTGCATCAGAAACAAACATGCAAATAACATATAAACCAGACTATTTCAAAAAATTACATACACCTAACAAACAGAAGGAAAAAAAGATGAGAATAGAAATTCAAAAGGCAAGTTAAAATCCTCAAATGAAAGGTTCTGGTCTGGTTGTTACTCTGAACTAGGATCGGTGGAAGAATATTGCTTAAGCTTATCTTCATATGAAAATAGCTACACATATTATAGCTTTAATCTCATTTAAATTAATATAATTTAACAGCTGCAAATAGTTTGGGGATATTTATTTCAATTTATTTTTCTTAAGTTGATTAGGACAGGCCTTGAAGTATATTTTGCACACGTACACTCCAAGTACATCATTAGCTAAAACAAGACCAACTGGCCACACACTTCTAATATTCATATTTCTGTTCCAATTTAAATAAGAGAGAGTAATATCTTTGGTAGAAAAAATTGAAAAGTCAAAAAAAAATTATAGAGAAACACACAAGTAAAACTGAGCAGAAAAAAGCCCTACACTTTTCCTTGTCTGAGTTTAAAAAAAAAAAAAAAGTAAAAGAAAGTGAAACACAGGCTGAAGTGAAATCTCAATTTGTCCAAATCCAAAGCAGAAAGAAAACCCAGCCTTTAGCTTAACAGTGTTTGGTGCCACCCCACATTGTTCAGTAAGACAGAAACAGTCCAATGGTGTACACATCCAACTACCAAATGTAAGAACGCTCCTACGGTGCTTCCTCTTTATGTGGTACCTTTTAAGTTTAACCTTCTGCATGAGCTAGTCCAACACGACTAGTGAACCTTTTCTGCATTAATTCTTTGCTCTTAATCATTAATAATCCACGACACTTGGCATTAAAGATTGGGAGAGGAGGAGAGAAATAGGAGGGTAAAAGGTAAACACATTCTGGTAAACACATTCAGGCCCAAGAGTAACCTATCATCTTAATAACTGGAATTCTCAAATGCCCTACAGAAATGTTTCTTTAGTGCTTCTGTCAAAAACAGTATGGTAATTAATTATCTTATATTCCCTAAACTGACAACATTAACCTGCAACTGGCCATGACTTAGGTGTAAAACTTTTCACGACCCACGCAAAAATTAAATTAATAATTTAACATTGAAGATTCAAGTCACTTACCAATGAGTCCACAAAGACTTGAATTTGTTTACTCTCAGGTTAGGAGCAGCAGCATTACCAATTGAAAAACCAAGTGAAAGGCCATCAAATGTTATTTTTACAGTTGCAAAAAATAAATATATAATAGAAAATAGCTGCTCAGGCTAAAAAGAAACACAACCACAGCATTAATTGACCAAACACATGGTCAATTAAAAAAAAAAAAAAAGAATAATTCAAAAGGACCAGTCTGGAAATCCAGGGTTTCAGTATGCCCAGCATTAAGACTCAGAAATACTCTCCTTAATGACATTGCAACACCCAATTCCAGCTGGAATCAGAAAGCAGAATCAGAGTCATCCAGCCACAAAAGACTGCAGCCCAAGTGTCCTCAGTATTCTAGTGTTCTTGTTACATAAATCAATATACAATGCAAATAAATTATTACCCATCCCATTATGTGAGCCATATCCAGCAAACGTTCCCATCTGGAAAATCAAAAGGATAAGATTTTGGGGTTGTGTCTGTTTTTTGTTTGTTTGGGGTTTTTCTGGCTGGGGTAATTGTTTGTTGGGTTTTTTTAAAGGAACCTTTGCTCTCTTTACCTTCTATAAAAGCAGTACAACAGTGAATTTTAAGTGAAGCAGAAGCAAGACTGTACAGCTGTTGTAAAAGGGATGCATTATTCCTAGAAACAAACCAATCCACCAAGCAACAACACATCAAATGAAAGAAGTTGATCATATCTGACACAGAAAAGGATACTGATCACCTGCATGACTCACTGTACCATGGAAAGTTTCCAACTGATTTAATGAGGATAAGACCTCTGCATGCCAATACTAGCAGGTTGCTAGGTATTAGATATTTAGCGACATTAAAAAGTAATCAGTATGTTAAAATTGTTTCAATTCCAATAGTTCCTTCTTGGAAACAACATACCTGATCATATTTATCTTTGAAACTCCATTTTCTTAGCTAGCAAATATGACAACAAGTTAAAATTGTGTAAATATACTAAAACTGTGGGAAGGAAATTAAGCGAGATGAGCTTTTTTGCGTCCCATTTTATTTCAAGTTAACTTGAGATCATATTTGTTTTTTCCTCCTTATTGTTGCTGTCGGCCTACAAGAGCCACATAACCATCATTCTTCCATTTCAGGCATTTAAAAGTTTGATTTTACCATAACCATAATTCAAGAGCTGATCCTGGCAGATAACATCAGCAGCAGATGTCAGTGCCCTGAAAAGCTTCAGCATGTAAAGCTTCAGCCTACTGCTGTATTTATAAACCTTTTGTTGACCCTGGCTGGATACCAGGTGCCCACAAAGCTCCTTTATCACTCTCCTCTTAAACTGAACAGAGGAAAGAAAATACAGCCAAAGACTCAAGGGTTAATATAAGGGCAGGGAGAGATCACTCACTGATTGACATCACGGGCAAAAGAAACTCCACTTCAGTAGTAAGCTGTAAAATTTTCCCTGTCAGAATAGGAGTAGGATAATGAAGATTAAACTCAAATCTTAAAAACACTTTTCCCTCTTGATTAGGACAAACTCATAGTTCATCACACATTGCCTCTAATGCATCTTCCTCCTCGGGGGGAAGAAACTCTCACACTCTTACCCCGTCCCAGCATGGGGCCCCTCCCACAGAAGACAGTCCTCTACCAACTTCTGCAAGCTGAGTCTGTCCCACAGACTGCACTTCTTCATGAACTGTTCCAACTGTCCTCTGCAAGCAAACCTGATCCAGCATTTGTGACAGAAAACCTGCTCCAGCCTGGGCCCACAGCTCCTGCCAGAAGCCTGCTCCAGCACGAGCTTCACAGAGTCAGAGTCTCCTTCCAGCATCCACCTGCTCTGGCACAGGGCTGCAGGTGGATATCTGCTCCATCATGGATCTCCAGCAGCTGCAGGGGCACAGCTGCTTCACCACGGGCTGCTGGGGAATCTCTGCCCTCCCCTCCTCCACTGAGCTTGGATCTGCAGCGTTGCTGTCCTGCACAGTAACATTTTCCCTTCCTTAATATGTTATCCCAGAGGTGCTGCCACCATCACGGATGGGCTCAGCCTTGGCCATCAGTGGGACTATCTTCATGCTGCCTCACACTGGCTTCATCTGACATATGAGAAATTTCTAGCAGCTTCACAAAGAGCCTGCCCCTGCATCCCCCCGCTACCAAAATCCAGCCACATGAACCCAAAATACCTTTTTTCAATCTTGCTTACACATTTTTGCTTCTTTAGCATTCCCTCTGGCAAACAAACACAGCTTTCATTGAGCAGAGTGAGAATGAAAATTACTGACTCAGGAGTGAGCAGTATAAACACCGTCTGCTGCTTCTGAAAAGTACAGTTCATCTTCACCTTCCATACACTTGCTTTCACAAATCAACTGAATATTTTTAATGGAGATATGTAACAGGAGGAAAACTAACAGTCACTCATGTTTTTATTTGAAAGTCTTAGTAGGCTTTATGCTTTTCCAGTACAAGCTGCGTGTGGGACTGAAAAGGAAAAACCTGACAATCCAGGGCACATTCCTATGACCGTGCATCAACAGCAAAGTCAGACACTGCCTTCAGACTTGTTGATGCATCCTCATATCACACTTAAAATTAACACCAAGAAAGAGGAGAATACGTGCCTAACACATCATCACCAGTCAGCAGCTATTGAACTGGGAAAATGGGAGCTACAAATTATTCTCAATTCTTTTCTATTTATATGAGTTCCCTTGGCATTGTATAGCAGTATTTTTAGCTACTATTTTCTACAGCACAATAATTTACCCCTCGAGTTGTAGTTCTGTAAGTTTCTCTTTCACACATATTTGCTTCAATGTATACCTTTCACCAGTGTTTGATCTAAAGTCATTCTTTGTTAGCTTTTTTTATACTGTATCCAGACACTAGAGAGCAATTTCTTGCCTCTTTCAGAGAAAATCTTTTTTCTTAAGTGACTTCCTTCCATCTCTTTCCACAGAAAATACAATTATCAGAAAAATATTTTACACAAATTTTATACAAAACAATGATCAGAAAAATAATGCAAAGGCATTTGAAATCCAGAAGTCTCCCCTGCAAGTCTCCAAACTAGATTTAAGTTTCCTTGAATTTACCTCAGCAGCTCTAAGCCTAAGACAGGACTCCAATCCTTTTATTTCCATCTCTCCTTAACAGACTGCTAAACTGACTTTACTCAGATGCTATCTGAGCTACTAGATGCTTTGTGCAATAGATATTTTAGAATAATATTCACATAAATAAATAGTCCAGGGATCACTTGTCTGGAAGAATACCGGAAGCAAGACACTCAGAACTTCTTCACTGCTGTCTTTTGTAATGCTCTTTTAACTTTTATTGCAGAATTTTCTTTAAGATTTCCTAGTTAACAAAGGCACACCACTACGCTAATAAAAGGAACAACCAAGAGATACAACATGAAAAGAAATTTACAACTTTGACTACTTGAAAATGGTAACTTTGACACTATGCAGAGGGCTCTGAAGAGCTCTCCAAAAAGAAGTGTTCTGACACGAGAAAGCTGCAGAGGTGTGGCCTTGCATGCCATTGCATTTTCAGAATTTATTGCTATTATCTGCAAATCAAACAGTCTGGCCCGGGTAACCACAGATGGTCTGCTGGCTGGTGGGGGCACTGCTCGTAAAGAACCATACTTTGATCATACACAGAAGCAGCAGCCTTGGTAGCACAGAGCCATTATGAAGCCACCCACTTCATGAGGTGAAGGAAGAATCCACAAAACAACCTTTCCTCCCTAGGAAACCATCATGTCATTCCCAGGATGTCCACCACAGGAACATTCTCCCCTCAGCACCTAGGGTCACATTGTTCCATTTTTTTCTGGGTCTTCTACTGTTGCCCTTTCTTTTCTCCATCCTGTATGTATGCCAGAGCTACAGGCACCCAGGATACTCCCTTCAGACCTCCCCCTTACAAACACTGCCCCTCCTTTGACTACCCTCTTCATTCCCTTAATTTCTGGTTTTATCATTCTTACCTTTCACCTATCCTTATACTTTCTTCTCACACAACCTTTCTTCAAAGCAATCAGCATCTTTAGAAGCATAGCTCCCCCTAAAGATTTATAAGCTTTCACTACCTCAAAATCTATCCCAGATAATAACATCAGCCATGGAAAGTGACAGACCTTACAGTGTAGACCTTTCCCTTTCTTTCCAGTGTTCCCCAGGTATTTCTCACTTCCACATCTCTTATGTCTCCTGATTTTTGTGTGTGCATATATGTGTAACCTCCCTTGTGTGCCTGTTACCAGGAGAGATGACATGGTAAAATGCAAATAGCAATCCACTCCGATGAAAAAGATGCTTCAACTGGTGAAAAAGCAAAGACAAAGTATCATCTAGTTCTGACTTCATAAATTTGGATTATTTGCTGTCCAGATAATCCTGAAACCTACTCAGGGTTTTCCTGCACATGCATTGTCAGGGCTGAAGAACAGCCATACTTTGAGAGAAGATGCAGCAGTTTATGTCAAAACATTATTATCAGAGATAAAAGTCTCTGGAGTATTCCACAGAATGATGTATTATTTCTCCAAGGAGACACAGTGTGCTGCAATATACTTTGTTCAAAGCAACTATGCACCTTTGTACAGCAACTGGAGATGATTAATAAGAAGAGAATGCTGAAAATTTTCGAGTTCTGTTCTTTGATGACAGTTTTGAGTATTTGCATTGCTTCCCTTCTTTTTAAAATGAAAGTTCCTTAATCCTTCGAATAGTTCTTACAATTGTGCTTATTACATGTTGAGATTGAATTCCCCTACTAATTGTCTGCAATGAAGTTCAAAAGGATTTGTTGCTATAGCAATACTTCATGTTGATTCAGAAATTAATGATAAAAGAAGTGGCAATTAGCACTATTAATTTTTACTAGAGAAACATAGAAAAGTGCTAAAAGGCTTCTGGCCAAAAAAAAAAAAATTTTTTTAAATGGCAGTCAGATTTTGCATAGGTGACCAATACAGAGCTTGCAGCTACAAAAGCAAGCATAATGGATATTTCATGCTTCAGTACATGCATCATGAATATTGCTGCCTTAATACCTTGAGACAGACTCAGGCTCTGTTGTGTCTCAGGAATTCCCACAAGACCACAGGGATGTGTCTCCTTTCATACATAAGGGAACCCTGTGGGACAAGCTCCTCTACATTAGTATCAGGAAGGGGAATTGAATATTTTTCTCTAGAGATGTGACACTATTCTTTCAGTGTTTGCAGGGACCTTTCTTGGGCATTTTTAGTGAATGAAAGTATATTGCTTCAAGATAACAATCTGCTTATTTTCATCTCTGATTAACAGCCATGAAGCAGACAAGTGTTTTCCAGGTCATATGAAACCAAAAGAGGTAATTAATTTTCTACATCAAGACCGCTATTATCTCACCAAATTATTTGGTTTCTTGGTAGCCCAGGACCTTCTACAAGGTATTTAAGGTTTTGGTTTTTTTAAAGGCTTAGCTTGTTATTTCAATCCTATAAAGGATGCAGTGGCCCTACATGACTGTAGTGCAAGGCTGAAGGAAATGGAATGCTTTTCTTCTTCAGTATGCACTTAGTGAGTTTTTTTAATGTATGATTTGACAGCCTTAATAATGTATTTCCCACTATTAGAATCCCACATAATTACTGAACTCAAATTTCCTTATTTCATAATGAAATAATGGAGGCTTTTTATAAATCCTTGTGGATGATAGATAGCATTTTCCCCCTTCAAAACTGTCAGGTTTATTTCCTTTAGGTGCTACAGCTGATACCTCACACCTTCATGCAGGAATGTTGAGAGGCTTTCTTAAAACCAATTGATGGAAGAGTCTGCTGGAAGAGTCTTCTCCTGCTTATGGGAAGTTCAGACAAGAATAACAAGGCTGCAGGACAGTGTGTGCTGTCACAAGTTTACTCATTTGACCTGAAAAGTTGTCCCTCCATACATGGAGCCTTAAAGGTCCAAGAAGAGCCCTCAGCATCTGGCTCCAGCACACCTAACGCTGTCAAGTAAGGTAGTAATGGACAAAATGCTGCACACAAACACAGCTAGAGCTCAGCAGGTAGACAATATTGTACAAAGCCCCTTGGCCAACCCCGGCACCAAGATTAGATTGCTTTGTTTAAGAGAAGTGATGTACACACAGAGACGTGTCCTAGTAACTTCAAATATCTTTTTAAATCCCTTCCTTCCAAGTTTCTCAGTCGTCTATGAACTTATTTGTAAGAAGTAAACTTTTGACTTTTTTTATCACAAATCTTTGTATGTCATAATTAATCTTCTTCCCATGGGAATGAAGAAGGACAGATTTTCATCCAAATAAGGTGAGAGATTAACCTTACACATCACCATACAGACTTCTTATCCAGAGAGAGATAATTATAAATATAGAAATTATAGAAATATCTATCATTATAGAACACAAGTCCATCAACTTGTTGAATGTAATTCAACAATCCTTGAAGACCCCAGGCACATTCACTACCCCAACAAGAACTGTCTACAAACTAGCAGAGCAGCCACAGCCTCCTGCAGATCAAGACAAGGCCTAATGCCCACGACAGTGAACAGACAATTTGTCAGATGTTTGGTGTGCATGGAACCCTGATACTGTGCCTAAAATGCTATATTGCACTGGGCTAAGTAAACAAAACTTTGAATTTGCTTGCAGGAAATTGTTTTAAATTAAACAGTTTTTTGTTTACTCCATAAGAAAACACAGAAAACAGAGAAGGAAAGGTGATGGCATTGACGAGTATCTGCATTTTCAAATCACACCTAGGAAAATATTTTCTGATAATCCATACTGAAGCCGTATTATTAACTATTTCTCTAAAACTATCTCCATCAGGATTAATTTAGAGAAGTATGAAACTACCTCTAGCTCTCATTGCAGCAACTGACTATTTATCATTTGTAATATAACTGACATGTTTTGTTTCTCCAAAGATTTTCCAACCACAGAAAAGACCCGGCCTTCAGTTTGCAAACATTTAATAAAGAAACTCACTTAAGCCTTCCCTCCCTTACACCAACAGATGCCATCAGCATGAAACTCACTACATACTTAGAATATTTGAGGGGGTTAATTGCTCATTGTTGCCTATTTTACAGTCAGCAATTTCAACATTTTACATTTGCAAGAATGGATTCTCCCTTTGCCATCACTGAATCTCCTAGCTAGGCATGCAGGGACAAGGTTGCATTCTGCTGGCACTCAACCACAGTACAAGAAATAGAAAATATTGCAGCCTGCTCTTATCCTCTCTTAAAAAAAAATAAGACAAACAACTCCTGAGCATGAAGTCTTAATCTAGTCATGGCACACCAGGCTTATAGTAAATTTATTTATATTTTGTACCCCAACACCATCATGAACAGAGCCTGGTATATGCTGCAACACTGTTGGGTGGACTGGGAGGCACAATTTGTGCTTTTAGGGGTGTGGGTGATGGACACTGTCCCAGCACCTCTGACAGTTTCATATGTACAGCAACCATGCAGCCCTGCAGAGTTTATATTCTTCAACAGAAAAAAGACACAGAACAAAGTCACAAAGGAAATAGCAACACTGTTGAATGGATTTGTGTAATAGACAACTTTTGATGTTACCAGGTTTTTTGGTTTTATTCCAAGCTTACAGATCCATTCAAATATCTGTTACATATTTGGTACTTAAACACAGATAAGGATACTGAGGTGGCATTGCATATCCTCCCCCACATAATCTTAGAGACACTGCTCCTTATTTTAAAGATTAATTATATATCTTCACTAAATGAGAATCTGCCATTACATTAAAGGATACCATTAATATTAGTAAACCCTTCTATCATATTTTTTACTAAACTAAGCAGCCATAGGTTGACATGCACTGAGCAGAGCTTTCATTGCCTTCAAATATTGCACAGATAGTTTGTCTCTTCCTCAGAACACCAACTCCTCTTAATAGCAAACAAGACGTAATAGGATAATGAACAATATTAATTAAGGTCATCCAGATCACTTCAAACATTTTCCTAGTGTCAAGCACCTTTTGCACCCCTTCCTTTTTGAGTCACACAACACTGCGTAAGCACAGTAATTGCTGGCACAAAGTGCACAATTAGGCTGTCTGCTACAATGAAGACTGAGGGAGAATAGAAGATATGAACATAAGAACCATAATGCTGTAGTATTCATGTGGAAGAAATTTCCACATCAGTCATCACAAGGTTTTCTTTAGCTTTTCAGGATTTGACCCTGAAAACATTCGTGGCATTAAGACTAAAATCCAAATACTAATTCAAGAAAGGGAGGTTGGATAGTTTTAGAGCAGCTACTATAGGTTTCAAACGAAGAGCATAGTAAGTGTGATAACTTTTTAGAGCAGCTTACAAATTAACCAACACATTTTATTTCTTAACACTAATACCTAGAACTGTAATTTAAGGCACCACTGAGCACTGTGCTTATGATGTTTCATATGGTCATGGTTGGTTTTCACTACAAAAACCTACCTCTGAGACTGCTGCTCTAAAAATACATTAGTAATCTGTTGGATGAAGACTATATTACTATGAGTAAGATTAATTTTTTTTCAGTAACAGAAAGAAAAATGCACTGTACTTGACAATATACAGATGTATGATATGATGTATGCAATCAGCTCCCTCCAGAAAGTTACTATTAATCTACTTGAAAATGAGACAAATTTACACCTCCCAACAGTTTCTGTAATAGATTAGGTTAGGTTCTATTTCCTTTGAATTAAATGTGAAAATGTACAAAACTGAATTTCTGGTTTTGATGGCGTAGTGTATCTGGTAGAAGAAGAGAACTTGCAACATGTTTTGATATAGCTGCCAGTAAGTCAGATGAATTTCATACTGATTATCCCTGGAGCATTTCATATATTTGTTACTAAAATCCAGCAAAACTGCTACATCCAAAACAGTCCAAGAGAATTGTTTTCAGTGCTTCAGCTCAAGTCAACAGATTCTTGTTCCCTATTGCCAGAGTTACCCTGTTAACATGCACATGACACTGAAATAAAAACACATTACTTCAAATGAGATTCAGCACTGGTCTTCATATTGCTCCACAGGACAATAATGTACACATAAAAGCTTCTGGTTATAGCAGAGCTATTAAAAAACAAACAACACAATGTATTTGTTTTAAAAAAGAGCGCACAAAACACACAACATCAGAAAACCCTATAATCCTTCTTCTATACCATGGGAAATTGCTACTGCATGAGCAACGTGCTCGCTTCCAAGCTGAGGCACGTTCCTGAAAGCCATCAAACCAAGCTTCCATTCCAGAAAAAGCAGCATTCCCTACTGCAGTCCTGGTCCAACACAAGTAAGCAAACCAAATACTGCCAGATTAAATAGAGGCACACAAAACAAAATCAATATATCATTGATAACTTTGAGGTGTATAGGCAGGTAAACAAACAAATGAAAAGCAGAAATAATTCAGTCAGTGTAGGATACAAACACAGGAAAATATATCTCTTGGTCAAAAACATCCTCAGGACAAATCCCAGCTTTTGCTTACTGTTTTTAAAGTTTTTCGACCTGTGTCAGCAATATTGAAGTCATAGCACTTCTGTCTGCAACTACTTCTATATATGGTCAGCACAGATATTAGCTGGGATTTGCGTTTTTCCAAAGTAATCCCTGGCAATCAGAAGGCACTTAATCAGTATGAAAACCCACATGAGCAGATCCATAGCCCTGCGCACGAGTCCATTTGGGTTTCTCTGCCCCGAGACTTACACAGCGAAGAGAATACGGCTAGTTCTGGTTTTAAGTAAACACTTAGGCTCTGCTTCAGACGCTCCTGTGGGTGCGCTGGCAGCGCACACCCTGCCCACCGATGTCCTCCCAAACTCCAGCCGCACGACAGCCCGCACTCCGGTGCGCAGTCCCGAGGAACCTCGTTTGATCCGGAGCGGAGCGGACCCCGCACAGCCGCGGGGAATATCAACCACCTGCCCCGGGAAGGCCGCGCACCGCCGCGCACTCCTCGCTGCCCTAGCGGGACCAGCCCGACAGCCGGCGGCGGCACGTCGATCCCTGCTCCGGGGCGAGCCGCCCCAGGACGGGACGCTGCACCGTGCAGCCGCGATCCCCGACCCCACCGACCCAGGGGCGGGCGGCCGGCGCCGCGCCGCGCTGCTCGAGGGGCGCAGCAGCCCCCGGGAGCGGCCGCTCCTCCGAGCCCCCGGGA